>JABASD010001735.1:0-35285 GCA_019776165.1 Pogonognathellus flavescens
TATAATGTGTTCGGGTATAAACAGTCAAAAGATGTAAAAGATCCTCAAACTCTTCGTTTATTACGAGGTGCTCAAGAAATATATAACGTCCATGCTAGATATCTCATTGGCATCAACGGCATAGCCAGCGGGGGTTGGATAGGTAACACGGGCATCCCCCATTTATAATATGTGAACTTGCACCGGATATTTTTGGAATTTAAAAAAAAAACGAAAGTATAAAATTTTGCTCTGAAGTAACAAAAAGTAGGTTTATGGTTTGTTTTAGCCCAATTTTTGCTTTAATATTTGGCGCTACGCGTAGAAATAAGTATTTATTAGCGTAAGATGACCGTGTGGCCCACAAAAAGGGCAATACTAGTTACCCGCCCGGTGAATTACATTAAAATTGCACGCATTCACTAAATATGAAGCCTTAATTCACAATAAAATGAAGGCGTGCATATTTTTCTCCTGTTGTGTACCACTCAACTTATAATCCTGGCTACTCGCCTGATTGGCATGTATGTCTTAATATTTTTTTGGGGGTTGTCAAAAGGTGTCAGGGCCCATTGTCCTAATTTTCTAAAGTTACGCTAGATGGTTTTAGAAATAACAAAACACAACTACAATTTTTGCCTATAAAATACCAAAAAAATTAAAAAAGTTTTCACGCCACGCAAGGGATTTAGGACATTCTTGATTTATTTTATCCTGAATTTAGTTCACATTATTGATTAATTGTGTATTTTTTTATGAAGTTAAGAAAACAAGATAATATTTTTAATGTAAATTAGCAAGCATGGTAAAAAAATCGCGCTACAATCGTAAGTCTATAATTATCTCCCAATGGTTTCAGTGGGGCATCCATGATTTAAATTGGAAACGGGGAAAAGCGATTGGTGAACGGTTTTAAACCGATTCTATTTAGGGGGAAGTTCCCGAGTCCCCAAATACTCCCTGTGTTGTTGGACGATTACTATTCGTTGATTAATGTTAGAGGAGGCCTGATAGGCCTTTACCAGCTTTTAATGGAGAAAACGCTGCAATTTTGTAATTCAGTAGTTTTTAATTTTCAGAAATACGAGCAACCTAAACATGGAATGTTTTAAATCTGAGAGTGGAAAAAATGGAGAAGAAAAACCAACATCCACTCAAATAGTGGCGGAGTACGATAATGGAGAAATAATTTCTAAAAAGTACGGAAACGCCATGCATAGAGGGTACTTGATGTTTTCTTCAACTTCTGATGCTTTATTGATGACTCCTGAGAAAGCAATGAAATTAAAAAAAAAACATCTCAAGAAGAACGTTTCATCGATTGGTCCATACGAAAAGGGCTTGTATGCAAAAATAGCAAATTTTTGGCCAAGATGATGGCCACAAGTTCAATGATGGATTCATTTGGTGAACGTATATTCCACAACAAGAAAGCAGTAGCGGTGGGTGCAAAATTCATGGGAATATGTTTTTTCATTGACGACTTTTTTGACAACTCTCTGGATCTTGAATATTCAATTGGAAGCACTAAGGTGAATCAAATATTGGAAAACTTTGAGAAAACGTTCATTAATATTTTCATGGGGGTCTACAATGAGAATGAACAATTCGAATCTGCGGATTTGCCACTATTTAAAATTATGTACAACTGTCTTTTAGAGTTGTACCAGGATATTACTCAATTGGTCACAGACTTTGATCAGAAACGCTATTATTTCATTAAAGCTTCAACTCATTACATAAGACATTTTCAAAAATATCCAAGCTGGCGCTCAGAAAGCACCCACATGTGTATGAAAAGGAAAAGTGGCAATCTGCCATTATTTGAAATTATTTTACTTTGTAATGGCGTTTGGCTTCCCGAAGATATTCGTTCGTCTTTGCTTTTCGACATGTTCTTGGAATCAGGGTGTAGTGCAATCGTTTTGATCAATGATGTGATATCACTAAAAAAGGAATTGGCTTGTGGAGAGGAGGAAGGAAGGCAATTTGGTTTTTCTTAAAATGACCAGACACAAAATGACGCTTCAAGATTCTTTGGACTACGTTAATAACTTGGCCAATGCTTCCATCATGGATTTTATTGAAATTTGTAAACTTATTAAGGAAAAGTGGCCACAAAACGAGGATTTGGGAAAATCCGTGTTCCTTTATAAAAATTTGTTAGATGCAAGTTTAAAGTTCTGCCTGGAGAGCAAACGTTATGGAGATATACATTACACACAGAAACAAATTTTATACAGACAGACTCTAACTTTGGTAAAAAACGATGAAGATTTCTTTGATTCCATGAATTAGCGATTGAAACGAATAAAATATTTATGTTATTAGCTATTGTAATAAACACTTGACGTTTAGCTATTATTGTACGTTTGCATCGGTACTTATGTCATCTTATGTCTTATCATCTTGTATTTTGATATACCGTACCGGCGCTTATAGTCCCCCACGGCGCAATAGTCCACCATATGGGGAACTATTGAGGTTTTCTTACGACATTTTGCTCACCAAATAATAACCCCTCATGGACAGAATAGTCCCCCATACATAATATGTATATCTCACTTATATCTTGCATTCTTATACCATTTGGTATACCCCATTCATAGTATAAACACATTATTTATGCATGTACAGAGATAAAATATTTCTTATCTTAATCATGCATAAGGTAAAAATAGAAATTCTGCGTACCTGTTAGTGTTAGTTGTTAAACAAATGTCTGACCAGGAAGGTCGAGTGTATTTAACTCCAAAACGACGACCTAAACAACATTCTTACACTGCCCAGTTTAAGTTGGAAGCAGTAAATTACATTGAATTAACTAATTTTGTACAAGCAAGTAAGGTAATACTGTAATATTATATGACAAAATCGATACGTTATCCTTTATACTATTCATTGATATGTTTGATTGCTTATGGTATAAAATATTATTGTAGGTATTTCCTAATCTTATTAATTTTAGTAATGCATTATGTTTTATTAAGTATGACCTTGTTTTGTTATCTTAAACTGTTTTTTATTTTGAATTAAATTTATCTAGATCAGGAAATCTAATTTGTTTATTGTAGCCTAATTTCTAAATCATTTTTTTATTTGTGTTTCAGTTTGGCATTAATGTAGTGCCATGAAAATCATTGAATAAATCATTTCCTTGCCCGACCTGGACATACTGAGTCTAAAAGCACATTTTGTAGCTCAGTCCGAAACGGGACAAGCTAAATGGATTAATCTTTTTTCAAATAATTTTTTGGTTTCTGAAATGGAAGTGTGAGAAAGTGTAGTATGATGAAACAAACTTCCAGTTTGAGAAGAGTCTACGGAGGGTGATGTAAGCAAATTAAGTAGTAGTAAGCATAAAACTCAGTCTCAGCGATCGGATTCCACACAATATTTTAGTTTGAAGAGTATAAACACAAATGTTTTAAATCACAATTAACTTTGTGTGTAAGGCATTTTTTAAATTGTCAGTCAGAATCGTAATTCTTTTTTCTTTATCAAATTGTAATAATATGGTCCCAACCAAGTGAAGTAAATAATTTGGTACCCATTCTGTCACCTATAATAAACATTTTTGCACATATTTGATCGCTTTTAGGCACCAATTTTGACGCCTATCAAACCGTTTTTTTAGAATATATTAACCTAACTTTTTTAACTATATTTAACACCTAACTATCCGACCTGGCCTCAATTGTCCATATATGTTCTGCGCACGTATCAAATAATAAGCATCATAATTTCATAATAGTTTTTTCCTACACTTAATGCGTCACAATATCATATACACAATATGCCAGTAGTTAAACCAAATGCAAAAGTTGGAATTTTGTTCTTTCATGTTGATGTCCTAACTAACTCTCGATCAAGGTGTCTCACATGGACGCCGGGTTTGGACCTTTTTATTAAGTAATTAAAGTATTGCCAGTTGATTATGTACAAATGCGTTGTGCATGTCTCTGTATGTCGATAACTCCACTTATTAACTTTGACGCATGATTTCCTGTAAGAATATTTTAAGGCTAACCTTTAGTTTTCATGAGACAAAGGTGCATTTACTCAAAGGACAACGGATAATAATAATAATTTTAAAATATAAACTTAAAACTTAAAACACATTGTTGGTAAGTGTAAAATGCGACTTTTATTTTACAGGATCAAACGTACAGTTCTCAAGTATAATTTTAATGGCTCTTTTCTTTGCGATGTTGACCCAGTCTATCTTTAGAGGTAAAACGTTTCTTGCAGTGATCACATTGAAACGGTTTCTCCCCTGTATGGGTTCTTATATGATTCTGAAGTTTATAACTTGATGGACTACGCACACCACATATGTTGCAAATGAACTTCCAAGAGTCCTTTCGGTGAACGTTTGTTACATGGCACTTTAACAGCAATTTACTACTGAATTTTTTATTACATTCAGTGCAGTTCACAATAATATCTTTCTTATTGTTAGTCGAGTGACTCATCTTGCAGTGTTGATTCAGTTGAAATTTTAATTTGTACTTTTTATTGCACAAATCGTAGGGGCAAACAAATGGAAAATTTGTCGAATGGACCGTCATTTTGTGATTCTTTAAACTGCATTTCAATCTGAATGTTTTTCCACAATCATTTACATCACATTTGAAAGGCATTTCTCCTGTGTGTATTCTTCGGTGTTCATCAAACAGCGTTTTGTTAAGACATGTCTTTCCACATTGGTCACAAAAATATGTTTTTAAATTATTTGACGGTGTAACTTTCTTATTGATGTACGGTTGTCCAATACTGTGTACTTTTCTTTTGTGAAGCTGCAGGTTGGATGACCAGAAGTAAGATTTTTCACAAATATCGCACTTGTAATTTCTTTCTGTGTTAGTGTGTCCTTTAAGATGAGATTTTAGGTTACTTTCTGTTTTATACATTTTCCCACATGTTTTACATTCATATGTTCGTTGTCCGTGAACACCCACAATATGCTTCTCTAATTGGGTCTTGGAGGAGAATGTCTTCTCACAGATGCTGCAGGTGCAAATAATTTTTTTTGTAATATGCGAGCGAGAATGCACATCAAATTCTTCCTTCGTCTTGAATTTTTTTGAGCACTTCCAACAACCGAAATATGTATCTACACAGTCTTCATCTGTTTGACTATCTTCGTCTAATGTACTGTAAGTTAATAAAATTGTGGATTAGTAATGAAACAACTGAAATAAAACCAATTGTCAACTACCGGTAAATAAACATCCGATTATTCCAAGCAGCCAAGATTTAATTTAATTATTTACATATTCCGTCACACGGTCACAAGCGGTATCAGACACACAGTGAGACCAAATAATAAACAACCAATTTTTTTCAAATTATTGGGAAATAACTGTTTCAGTACCTTTCGTCTGTACTATTCTCCACTTTAGACCTTTTAGATTGTAAATCAGATTTTGTTTTTGTATCTCGCTTTTCACACAGTTTATTTGTTTTATATGTTTCATTGCTACTCCTACGGGTGGTTCCTGCTTCTGGAAAATAGACGTAAGCCACATTAGACATTTCACGGCATTACAAATTGATAATCAACAGGGAGAGAGGTATTGGCATTAAAGTTATGTGTAAGAAATAATCGTATTTGATTATATTTGGAATATAATTTATCATCGTTTAAAACTTTTACTGTCTTCAAACAAACGCGATTTCTCGACAAATTTGATTTCAAATTATATATTGAATGTGTCAAATTATCTTACTTCTTTCAGCACAGTTTTTAATTTGTGGGGATGAATGGATTGACAATGGTGAATTTGAATCACTATGATGAAGAATATTATCGTCGTCTTCATCCAGCGACGAACCAGCTTCAATTGGATATTGTTCAGTCTCTAAGTCCGGTTTTACTTCAATCGTATCAAAATCTTCGGTTTCAACTGTGGAAGAGGAATATTTGAAAAATATTTTAATCAGACGTTTTTATGCTCGCTGAATCTGATTTATACAGCGTCTGGTTAGCTAATTTCTTCACGATTAATGGCATATTTCGTACTTAATAATTTAATTAATAATAATTTGGTTTTTACTTTTTCCAGAACGACGATTAGACAAGACTTCAGAAAATGTTAAGGAATATTCAATTAACCTTTCCTGCACTTCTTGCAGGTTCTTGTGAATTTTGAAAAGAGTTTCGACCGAGCAGAAGCACACAGTACATACTAAAGTAGAATTATTCAGTTGAACGTCGGCAATTTCTACCGTTAAGTATTTTTTGCAAACCTTTAAATATTCTTCGAAGGGGGAAGTTCTAGTAACATTAAGATCTTCCAAGTGCGGTTCTCGAACACCCAAACATAAAATGCACTCCATATCTTACTGCTGATTAAATATGTAAATAATGTCTGATGACAAGAGGGCTGACAGTATGTCATTCAGGATACTATAAATTCGCCAGAACCTACCCTGTCACTAATAAATATCAAATAATATTGGCAATAAAAATAATAAAAATTCCTCCTGATTGTTTTGGTTGAGAAATACAAAGTCATATTCTATTTGTTCCCGCTACCGCGTTGTTTCTCATGTCTGACAGCGGATAACACCCAGACTTTATATCTTTGCCAAAGCCGAATTTAGCTATTTACTATAGGAATAATCCTTTTCTGAAGTTACATTTGTGAAAATGATCTAAATAAGTAAGAATTATACTTATGCACTTAATTATAAAATCAAGTCTAACTTTTGTTCGTAATTCATAATTCCTGAAGGAAAGAAGATTGCTGTGTGTAATCGAAAGCTCGAAATAGAAATAAAGTGATGTTTTAACTTTTTGCAAAAGTCACCTTCGAGTTACAAAAAGGTATATATCATTAATTATCTAACATCTAAAGGATGGAAAAGTCTCCGTTCACAAATAAATATTACCTCCATCATATTATAACAATAACTAAAGACTTCTCGCTATATTCAGATTCTAGTTTTCTTGGCTTTACGTCACATTTCATTATATTTAATATTTAATGATTGTATTCTTCTAGTAAAAGCCGTATCCAGGAATGTGTATTGACAGGCCCGTAGCCAGGATTGAAAATTAGGGGGTGCTAAGCGGGTTGCACGGCCATTTTGCGGTTATAAAGCGAAAAGTTGGTGCAAAATTTAGGTTAAAATGAACTAGAAACAATATATTTGCGCGTAGCGCAAAAAATTTGACAATTTTTTATTATTTTGGAGCCAAATTGTATAATTTTGGCCTGTTTTATTAAAAATTCCAATAATATCTAGTGTAAGTTCACATAATCTGGGGGGTGCTTGAGCACCCATAGCACCCCCCCTGGCTACGGGCCTGTGTATTGAAATGAGTTAGGTACCATTCACCTTACCATTGGGTAAGCCCCCAAAATACGAAAAAGTCAGAAATAAGGGAATATTAAATTAAAATTAAAACGTCTGAACTAAATTTTTGAAAGAAATTTTTTAAATCAACACATCCAAAAAAGTAAACCGATCCACCACCAACTATTTTGTGCTAAGACGGACATACATAGGGACACTACACCCATTTCTACAATGTATGTGTCACAACTTAATAAAAGGACAATTAAAACACAACGAATAATGCTAATAAATTTACACATTTAAAATATACTGCAGGTTAAGACAAAATTTGTTATATTTTACAGGATATTATAATTAAATCGATGATTATGTAATTATGATCTTTATATTACATGGGATATATGGAATAAATAATATTTCATTTTAATGGCCCTTTTCCTGGCGATGCTGACCAAGTCTGGTTTTGGAAGTAAAAAGTTTCTTACAGCCACCACATTCAAACGGCTTCTCCCCTGTGTGGGTCCTTATATGATCTTCCAGTTTTGACGGCGACGGTCTACGTATACCACAGATGTTGCAAACGTAAGACCAAGAGTCCTTTTCGTGAACGTGTTTTAAATGACCTTTCAACAAAACTGGGTTACTGAATTGTTTATTACACTGATTACAATTCACTTTATCCGTTGCAGTAGAGTGACTAATTTTGCAATGGCCCACAAGTTGACAGTTCAGTTTGTACTTTTTGCCACACATATCGTGCGGGCAAACGAAGGGAAAACTTGTAGAATGAGCCATGACTTTATGAAACCTTAAACTCGCACGAAGTCTAAAGATCATTTCACAATCATTTATATCACACTTATAGGGCATTTCTCCCGTGTGTATTCTTCGGTGAGCATCAAACATTGTTTTGCTGCCACATATCTTTCCACAATCTTCACAGCAATATTTTTTTCGAATTCTTACTCGTTTATTCTTTCCAGGGATGTGCGGTTTTCTTTTGTGCAGTTTTAAACCCGTTTCTGTTCTGCAGGTCATTTCACAATCATTTATATCACATTTAAATTGCCCTTCTCTGGTGTGAATTCTTTGGTGACTGTCAAAAAGTGATTTTTTAGAAAAAAGTTTTTCCACATTCTTCACAACAATATGTTTTTGTATTTTTCAATGGTTTGTCCTTTCCATTGGTGTGCGCATTTCTTTTGTGAAGCTGCAGATTCGATGACCAAAAGTATGATTTTTCACAGATATCGCATTTGTGTGTTTTTTCTGTGTTGGTGTGTCCTTGCTGATGAGATTTTAGACTATGTTCTGTTGTGCACATTTTCCCACAAGTTTCGCACTTATATGGCCTTTGTTTGTGAATAATTAAAGTATGCTTTTCAAATTGTCTCTTCGATGGGAATGTTTCTCCACAGATATAGCACGTGCAAACGATTTGTGTTGAGATATGCGATCGAGAATGCACATCAAACGCTTCCTTTGTCTTGAATTTTTTTGAACATTTCCAACAACCGAAAAATATATTCACGTCGTCTTCATCTGCCTGGCTGTCTTCTTCTGATTCGCTACAAATTAATACACAAAGAGGCAGATAAATAAGTTAAAATCTAGAGTGGATTCAAACGGTTAATCAAAACATGTGCCTAATAATTCTAAACAACCAAGACTTAATTTACATTTTTAATTTAACATTATAAACTAAGCGTAAAAACAATGACATTAACATTAAGAATTGAATAAGTCTATAAATAGTGGGATAAACTGAAAATATTAGGCATGTACCTGTTTTTTGTAGTATTTTTTGCTTCATTCGACTTTTCAGATTTTAATTTCGGTTTGGTTTTTTTACACTGGTTGCCCAACGGTTTATTTGTTTCAGTTGTTATCTTTTTCCCACGGATGGTCCCTGCTGTTTTTGAAAACGGAGCACCATGAACATTTCCTGGTGATAGAAATGAGACATTTACTGTTAATTAAAGTTATCACAGACAATACAAAAGTAAGTTTATTTGTAGGAGACAATAATCCTCAGATCAATAAAAAAAGTTAGTCTGTATCATAAAATTATTCTTTTACCTTCACATTTATCAATTTCCGTGCATGATTCTGTTGGCGACGTGAATTTTGAATTACTTTGATCGAGATGATCGTCCTCTCCATCAATCGACGACCCTCCTTCAAATGGAAATTGTTCAGTGTCCTCCAAGTCCAGTTTGATTTCTACCTCGTTAAAATCTTCGGTTTCGTCTGTGAAAATAATTTGACACATTTATTAGTAGTTTCCCCCCGAATAAATTTATGTGGGGACAACGGGTAATGTTCCATGTCCCCACAGATTCCAATGCATATACTCAACAAATGGGCCTGCCTTTCCGGCCTGATTTTTTCATTTTGCTTGTGCTTTTGGTCAAACGCCACCGGCTAGGACCATTCAAACATCAGAATCAATTTCCAGCTGTA
This sequence comes from Pogonognathellus flavescens, assembly GCA_019776165.1. NCBI lineage: Eukaryota > Metazoa > Arthropoda > Collembola > Entomobryomorpha > Tomoceridae > Pogonognathellus > Pogonognathellus flavescens. The sequence goes on from JABASD010001735.1 coordinate 9,751, forward strand.
GAAATGTGTTCTATTAAAAATTATTAGGCATTGACAGTGCATAATGTTATTTTATATTCATTTACCATTAAAACCGGTAGCCGCTGCAGTACTTTTTCCAGAACGACGACTAGACAAGACTTCATTAAATTTTAGAGAGTATTCAGTCAACTTTTCCTGTATTTCTTGAAGGTTCTTGTGAATTTCGTAAAGTTTTTCCACCGAACAAAAGCACACAGTACATATTGAAGTTGTAGACTTATTACATTCAACCGAAGAAGCAATTTCTACCGTTAAGTATTTTTTGCAAACTTTTAAATATTCTTCTAAAGGGTGCAAGTACGTTAGAGCGACAACAAATTTGTCTGAACATTGTTCTAGAGCACCACCAAGACACAAAACACACTTCATTTTTTTAGGAGATCAACAACTAATAAAGTTGAAAGGCTAACAATAAATAACTAACGTGAAATGAAAATCGAACCAAATTAAAGTTTATTTATACTACACAGAATGTGAAATATTGTATAATCATAATTTATTAATTGACAAAAAACAGCTGTGATTATTATAATCATAAATTCTTAATTTTCAACTTAGCAAATACAAAAATTCAAAATCACACGGCAATATCTCTTCCCGCTCCGCTATTATTCCAGTTTAGTGTTTGCATCTCATCTCAGTCTAAGGCTTCCCCCTGTAGTGTTCTCAAAAATTATCATGATTTATAATCAGTTGTAGTTTTAAAGAATGCCCATACCCTACAGTGTAGAGTAGCACGAATCATAATCAATCAATCATGATTTTGTGATAGTTTATAATGTAAGATGTATTTCATCTTAAATGCCTCAGATGCATTTAAATCCATTGGGTACAATTTCAATTTAACTTAATACAGTAGGTTCTCATGTTGGTTAAAGATGATGCCTATAAAATGTGTCTTCCCTCTTGAATATGCAAGTTTCCAATATTTCACCTCAATTAACGGTGAATTGAGGCACGTTCGCGAATTGCAGGCAATTTCCATGGAATTCCCGTGCTATTCGATGATTTCTCTGGAACGAAAAATCGAATCTAAAATTTGAACATGTGAATTGGAGGCTAAAATTAACCTTTACCATATTTTATTTTTTCACTTTTCCAACAAGTGTCCACTTTAGAAGAAAAATAAAAAGTTTTAAGACTTCAGTATTTTTAGTTACACTTTATACCTTTATTATTCGGAAGAGCAAGTGCCTGTGATGCCTTTGTGCAGATACACTTTGATTATGACATTAGTTTGATGTAATTGATCCAATTACGAGGAAAGGTGTAAAATCGAATCAATATAATTTTTGCTCTCTATCATATTTAAAAAAATTGTAGGAGTCCAAAATGCAAATATTTTATGCGAAATGATTTCTAGATGGTAGTTTGTTTTGTCACTTAATTTATTGATCTTCACATGCTTAATAATGTGTGTGATTTAATTATTTATTATAAAATATTGAACACACAACATTTAAAGTAGCAAAAGAAATTAGGTATAGCAACACTTAAATAATGTCCACCGTCTTCAGTGAATTGTATAATACTATTGACTGAATACGCGTTGTAACTCATTTTAATTACAATATTGACGACGACATTTTGAGCGGAATGCATAAAAGGTGCGGGCTAAGTGTACGAAACAATATTTTACTATATTAGTGGTAATTACCAAGTGGTACCAAATCAGAAGCCATATACAACTGCATAATGATTTAACGAGCACACTCATCTGCCTTTTGTATCTAATGCATATCTCTAAGAAAAAGGCAGTCCAACAAACACTCACTAATATTACTGCGTAAATGACATAAACTGTATACAATCTCCTGGCCAGGGTCATTACCAAAGGAAGACTTTCCAAATGGGTTAAGACATCCGCGAAATTTGAAGCTTCTTTACTCTTCACGTATTTCTCAAATGTTACAATGAACTGATGCATACCATTAGAGAGAAGGTTTGAAAAACTTCTTTGTAAAGCAGTCTGCCAGGTCATCGAGAATTTGGCATAAGTTTCGTAGTATTCGACAGGCTTGGGTAACATATGACAATGTAATCTCCTCCACGATTCTGAAATGTACTCGGTATAAGTCCGCGTCAGAAAAACTTTGTGTTCGTTATATAAATTTATACGAGTGGCAATTGGTGCGTCTTTATCGACATGTACAGGCGTTTGAATATCTTCCCATGTTAAAGGAGATTCAAGCGGAAATAGATCTTCATTCCTCTGTTTTGCAAAAACGATACGAAAATCATGAATAATATCCAGTATTTTTGTGAACATAGTATCTAAATGTTCATTGCTGTCATTTCTCGTCTGATTTTGTAAGAGTTTTCCCCAATTTGATATGTTTTTAAACAATAAGTAATCATATGTATATCTCGCCTTAATGATTTGACTGAAATTATCATAAGGTTTCGGATCAAAAGGTGCAGCAAATTCTGCCTGTACAAAACATTCGTACACCACAGAGAGAAGCCAACCACAAAACGATAAAAGTAACAGAATTTTCTTGGAAATTGGAGTGTGGTCTTGACGAAATAAAAGAGCTATGGCTGTGAGCCAAGAAAAGGAATGGCGTGATTTCTTCACATTTTTAACCTTGAAGATGTACAGATACGCATATGCAGTAATTAAAACACATGAAATACAAATTAAAATCCAAGAAGTTTTGTCGTAGCCAATTTCAACCCAACTCGTGTAATATGAAGAATCTATTCATCTTTCGATTGCAATAAACAACATGCAACCGTGTGTGCTCGAGCAATACCCATTTCTTATTAGTAAACATTGGACATTGTGTACTTATGTTTTTTGTTGTAACATATACATTCTCTCATTATGGTCAAACCGCATATCCACATCCCAGCTTGACATATTTAGATGCTGTGATAGGAGTTCAACCAAAGGTATTTTGTAAGGACACTTCGTCCATGTACGATGACGAATCATATCGTAAATTGTTTTGCACAAAGGAAAACTATGTGTCCAAGTATGATCTAAATTTTCCCGTTTCCGCAATATTTCCCAATGAGATGGATGAATGTCCTCTTCCTTCACTCGGTGCGCACTTTTATGTGATAATGCAAGCCTGTACATTTTCATTTGTAAGCTCAAATGATGAATAGCCAGAAAAACAATCCTTACGTCCCAATAGGTAGTTGTATGTCATTTATGTGATGCAACATTTCGCTTTCAGATGACTTCTGATTATGGATGATTATTAAAAAATTATCCCTGTTCATTCTGAAATTAAACCGCATTCTTGAATCTTCTATAATATGTGCAAAGTTAGAAGGTGTTGCAGTCAATATGTTTATGGCACAAACTTCTTTGGTAAGAAATCTGATGTCTAAATATGGGTCACTTGTGTACATTTCTTCTTTTTTCGCATAAGAAAAAATGGTCCACAGCTGAAGATATTGATTGCTGGTCAAAAATGGATCCAATAATTCCCATTCGTCAATTATTAAATGGAAGTCACAGTTTTTGAAATGCTCTAATGCAATTGGAAAAGACTTTTCAGCAGTGGGAAAACACTGAAAGGTTCCAATGCCAATGTAAAATAATAAAAATAGAGTGAACATGATTTTAATGTAGTGGACGGTGACGAGAAGGACTGTTCCACAAATTTCAATGACGACCCTCCGTTAATATTTAGGCGTACAGTTGTATATTAATTTTTTGATACATTTTGATTGGTGCATTTCCTATATGTTTTATTTTGTAGTTCTTTAGCAGCAAAAATATGATGATGAGGATAATTATATTAGTTTTGTAACAGCATAGCATGGCAACCTTATCAACAGGGCAACTACTTAGAACAACTTATTATACCGACGCTATAAAAATTCATATTATTCGGTGCATTCAGACAGTAATACACTTTAGTGAAAAATAATCCTTTCTCTAATGATGAACGAAAAAATTTCAGATGTTAAAAATATTTTATGTAAGTATGGCTTTATTGGGTTTTTAAATTATTCATTGTGTCTCATATTTGTACAGTTGTGTAAGGACGAAGAAGGTGAAGGTTGATTTCCAATGTTGCGTCCTACGAAATTTTCCAGCTGTAATAAACCAAAAAAATTATGCATTTCTGTGTATGTCATATTTTCCTTTGACGAATGTAATAATAAAAGAAAAATACAAAATACAAAATACCTTTTTTAGTTACGATTAGAACAAAAATATCATAGCGATCAATATTTCACTCCCTCTTAATTTTTGATCCCTTTCAATCAGGCCCGTAGCCAGGATTGAAAATTGGGGGGTGCTAAGCGGGTTGCACGACCATTTTGAGGTTATCAAGCGAAAAGTTGGTGCAAAGTTTTGGCTTAAATGAACCAGAAACACATTATATTCGCGCGTAGCGCGAAAAATTTGACCATTTTTCGTTATTTTGGAGCCAAATTGTATAATTTTGGCCGGTTTTTTTTAAAATTCCAATAATATCTAGTGTAAGTTCACATAATCTGGGGGGTGCTTGAGCACCCATAGCACCCCCCCTGGCTACGGGCCTGCTTTCAATTCATAACAAAATGGAATAAATCAGTTTTTGCTTTTCTCTGTTTCAATTCAACCGCGACCAATTTGCCAAACATGTTTTGATATTATCAAACATCACATCAATATAATGTATAGAAAGTTAATTGTGACGAAAACGAAAATCTGTTTAAATTGTTTGTTTGTACTCATAAACCATTAAAAATGAGATATAATAGCCGTAAAAATGTTCTCAAACACTCTATTAAACTTGAGAAAATTGTAATATTATTTAAATCATTTGATTGTTTGAAAGTTAGAAAAATACGTAACAGTAAATAAAATTAAATGGTATTTAATGTTAAAAATATACACACATTTCAGTTCAAATTTTAAATTTAATTTATGTTTTTGTGGTGGGGTCGATTGGCATTTCCTCCTGGATGGCTCTACCTTGCTCGAGTCTGCGACTGAATTTAAAAAATCCGTGATCGATACAAAAGTCGGACAAGGTTGGTTATATAACGAAGTTTTATTGATTTTTAGCTGTACAAATATGTGAATGTTCCACCTCGAATAAAACTTATTGAATAGTTGTGTCTTTATTATAACTGTTAGACTATGCTGTTATAAAACGTACGGTCAGGAATGAAATGCTTTTATGTACGAAACAAATCTTCGAATTTACAAATATATCAGCGATTGAAATAAAAGTCAATTATATAGGAATGTACTAAATATTTTCTATGCTCACATATTTCATCTTAGCAAGCCTTACAGTTTCACTCTACTTATAATAAGTCATATAAATGTCACTGTAATGTATGGTATAATATCTAAAATCTAAATCCATGCTTATTATTATGACATAGTATGTACATATATGAAACGAAACGTATTTTCAGTTTTTAGAAATGGGAAATTGCGAAACGAATTATTATCATAGTATCTTTATTTTAAATCGAAACCTTTGCAATCAGACACAAGCTCTAAGCTCATAAAAGGAAAAATATCAATCATAATAAAATTAAAATTAACACTGTTTCGCAAATGTAAATCTCAGTTTTATTTTACGGATATATAATTATTTGGCTATGCACATTCGTTTTAATGCCCCTTTTCCTGTCGATGCTGACCGAGCCTATTTCTGGAAGTAAAATATTTTTTGCAGTGACCACCTTCAAAAGGTTTCTCCCCAGTATGGGTTCTTACATGGTTCTCCAGCTTCATCGGTGTTGGTCGACGTTTACCACATATATTGCAAATGAAAGGCCAAGAGTCTTTTCGGTGAACGAATTTGACATGAGTTTGTAACAAATTGCGACTACTGAATTGTTTATTACATTCAGAACAGTTCACGATAACTTTCACAGTCGAGTGACTCAGTTTGCAGTGTTGTGTAAGATGAGCTTTTATTTTGTACTTTTTGTTGCACATTTCCTCAGGACAAACGAATGGAAAACTTGTTGAATGAGCAATTAATTTGTGTTGCTGTAAACTAGTTAGGGCTCTTAATGTTTTTCCGCAATCCTCACAACAGTATGCTTCAAGGTTTGGCAGTAATTCATCATTTCCAGTACTGTGCGATTTTCTTTTGTGATCCTGCATACCGGATGTCATTTCCTCAGTGTGTGTTCTTCGATGAACATCAAAAAGGGTTTTGCTGCGACATATCTTTCCACAATCTTCACAACAATATGTTTTTCTATTTCTTATTCGTTTATTATTTCCAGGGTTGTGCGGTTTTCTCTTGTGATGCTTTAAACCCATTTCTGTTCTAAACATCATTTCACAATCTTGTATATCACATTGAAATGGCATTTCTCCCGTGTGAATTCTTCGGTGATCTTCAAACAATGATTTTTTGGTAAATGTTTTTCCACGTTCTTCACTACAGCATGTTTTTATATTTTCCCCATCCCGATTGATATGCGCATTTCTTTTATGTAGCTGCAGATTCGATGACCAAAAGTAAGATTTTTCACAGACAGATGTCACATTTGTAACCCTTTTCTGTGTTAGTGTGTCCTTTCTGATGAGATTTGAGATTATGTTTGGTTTTGCACGTTTTTCCACACGTTTTGCACTTGTATGGATCTTGTCCATGCCCATTTACTGATATAATATGCCTGTCCAATTGCGTCTTCGATGGAAATGTTTCTCCACAGATGCTGAAGGTGCAAATGGTTTCCTTCGGAATGTGCGAGCGAGAATGCATATCGAATTCTTCCTTAGTTTTGAATTTTTTGGGACACTTCCAACAACCGAAAAATGTATCATTGGCATCGTCCTCATCCGCCTGGCTGTCTTCGTCTGATGTACTGTTTGTGAGTTAATAAACAAAAAGACTGGTTCGGTATTAGCATTAAACATTAAACATCTACAATAAAATCGACTATGTATCGATGAAAGCATGCAATAATTCTCAACAGCAAAACGTAATTAATCATGTACATAAACTCTGCAGAATCATTGTCAAAGTCAAAATATTGTCTCGTCAAAACCTGGAAACACTTGAGTGTAGAGACATCATTTTAAAATTATAAAATATTCAAATTCCAAATTTGAATGAAATAATAACTACTTGTAATGAGTATCAAAAAGGAATAGTTAAGTTATTATTAATTATAATGGAAATAATATAATATACCTATAATAAAACACATTTCGTATTTCCATTGATAACCATGACACACAAATAGTAGGTGTGTAGTGTGTGTGAAATACTTGACAAATAGTTACAGATACATCCAGATCGATAATGGATTATAAGGCAATATAATGTTCTCCTCAGTGTTAGTGAATTAGTGAATTGGTGTTGTTAAGAGTGGCCGGGAGCAAACGCGTAGTTTTGTGAGATGTTTGAGGATTTCTCTGGAATGGAAAGTCGATTCAAAATTTCCAAACGAAGATTTGGAGCTCATTTTATACTTTATCATAATGTACTGTTCAATTTTTTGATAAACTGTCAACTTATAGAAGAAAGACTTATTTCACAAATTTTTCTTCCATTAGTTGAAAATTTGACTTTACATTCTAGAGAAATCATCAAACAACTCATAAAACTACGTGCTTGCCACTCTTAAGGAAGTCCGCAGTTGAAGGAAGTCGAAAATGGATTAGATGGCAAAATGCAATAACGGGTCTCTATTTTCTTTCAATTGTTTATCCTTAATCATCTACCTTTAATATTAGTGGCGTAGTAAGAAAAACTGGGAAGGTACTTATCTTTTTTTTGTAGTATTTTTTGCTTTACGCTTTCTATGTTGTAATTTTGATTTTGTGTTTCTATCTCGGTTATCCGACAGATTATTTGATTTAGTGGTTTCGTCGCTCCTACGAATGGTTCCTGAAAAATTACACACTTATATATTTCACGACAAAATAAAATTCAGGCATGCATACCTAGGTAACTGTTTAACTTTAAAACTTCAGTTTTTTGTCGGCTAGTAGATTAGTAGCATTTTATTTGCACCACGATTTTTATTTACTTTACGGGAACACAATATCCTACCTTCACATTTAAATCCATTGGGTACAATTGCAATGTAACTTATTGTTAATACAGTAGGTTCTCATGTTGGTTAAAGATCCTACATTTAAAATCATTAAAATGTGTCTTCCCTTTTACCCCTTGAATATGCAAGTTTCCATTATTTCACCTCAATTAATGGTGAGTTGGAACACGTTCGCAAATTGCAGGCCATTTCCATGGAATACCTGTGCTAACTATTCGATGATTTCTCTGAAACGAAAAGTTGAATCGAAAATTCAAACATGTGAATTGGAAGCTAAAAATCATCTCTACCTACTCTACCATAACCATAATGTATTCTTTCATTTTTTCCAAGTGTCCACTTTAAAAGAAAACTAAGAAGTTCTAATACTTCAATATTTTAAGTTATATCTACTGTATACATTTATTATTTGGAAGAGCAAGTGCTTGTGATGCCTTTATGTAGATACACTTTGATTGTGACTTTATTTTAATCCCAAACGATAGGTATATAATAAGTATGAGGAGAGATGAAAAATCGAATCAATATAATTATTACCTCGATCATATGTTTTAAAAATAGCGCAGGAGTCCAAAATGCAAATATTTTATACGAAATGATTTCTAGATGGTATTTTTGTTTTGTCACTTAATTTATTTATCTTCGCATGCTTAATAATCTGTGTGATTTATTTATTTGCTATACAATATGTGAACACACAACATTTAAAGTAGCAAAAGAAATTAAGTTAATTAAGTACAGCCACAACACTTAAATAATGTCACCCGTCTTCAGTGAATTGTATAATACTTTTGACTGAATACGCGTGGTACCTCATTTTAATTATACTATTGACGACGACATTTTGAGCGAATTGTATAAAAAGTGTTGAGTAGGTTTACTAATAAATATTTTACTACATTAGCGCTAATCACAACGTGGTACCAAATAAGAAAACATATACAGCTCCATAATAATTTAGTGGACATCAACAAATGCCTTTTGTATCGAATGCATATTTCCATGAAAAAGGCAGTCCAACACACGCTAACTAATATTACTGCGTAAATGACATAAACTGTATACAATCTCCTACCCAGTGTCATCACCAAAGGAAGACTTTCCAGATAGGTTGAGACATCCGCAAACTTTGAAGTTTCTTTACCCTTTACGTATTTCCCGAATGTTACAATGAAGTCCCGTATGCCATTAGAAACGAGGTTTGAAAAACATCTGTGCAAAGCAGTCTGAAAAGACCACTCGAATTGGGCATAAGTTTCGTAGGACTCGACAGGCTTAGGTAACATGTGACAATGTAATCTGCTCCATGATTCTGAAATGTACTGTGTATAAGTCCGCGTCAGAAAAATTTTGTGTTCGTTATATAAATTGACGCGAGTGGCAATTGGTGCATCTTTATCGACATGTACAGGCGTTTGAATATCTTCCCATGTTAAAGGAGGTTCAAGTGGAAATAAATATTTGTTCCTCATAATTATTCGAGTGATACGATGATTCTCCATAAAATCTATGAATTTTGTGATTTCATCTGACTGATCATTTCTGAAACTGAAACTCGTCTGATTTCTTCCGCGTTTCTGTAAATCGGATATTACTTTAAACATTGGGTAATCATATTTATATCCCGCCTTAATGATTTGATTGAAATTATCATAAGGTTTCGGATCAAAGGGTGCAGCAAATTCTGCCTGTACAAAACATTCGTATACCACAGACAGAAGCCAGCAACAAAACGCTAAAAGTAGCAAAATTTTCTTGGAAATCGGAGTGTGGTCTTGACGAAATAAAAGAGCTATGGCTGTGAGCCAGGAAAATGAATGACGTGATTTCTTCACATTTTTAACCTTCAAGATGTACAGATACGCATAGGCAGTAATTAAAACACATGAACCACAAATTAAAATCCAAGAAGTTTTGTCGTAGCCAATTTCAACCCAACTCGTGTAATATGAAGAATCTACTCTCTTTCGATTGCAATAAACAACATGTAACGTAGTGTGATCGAGTAATATCAATTTCATACCATAAAGTATTGCGTCTATTGCATGGTTAATGTTAATTGTTGACACACTATCAATTTTATCATCTAAATCGAGATGCATATCCACATCGACGCTAGATATATTTAGACGCTGTGATAAGAGTTCAACCAGAGGTGTTTTGTAAGGACACTTCGCCCATGTACGATGGCGAATCATTTCGTAAATTGTATTACACAAAGGAAAATCATGTGTTAATTTATTGAAACTGTAATCATATAAATTTCCGCTTTTCCAAAATCTTTCCCAATGAGATGGATGAATGTCTTCCTCTTTCACTCGGTACAGAACTTTAGATAAAAATTTTGTCATGTACATTTTCATTTGCCAGTTCAAATGATCAATAGCCATAGAAACAATCCTTACGTCTCCAAAGTGTGTAAGCCGCGTTTTATTTTCAGATGACTTACCAATGTGGATAAATATTAAATATTTTTCGCTGTGGAGTCTGAAATTATACCAAATACTTGATCTAGGCCAGTGAGCAGATTCAAATTTTGAAGGTTTTGCCATCATTATATTTATGGCGCAAACTTCTTTGGTAGGAAATTTGACGTCTAAAGATCTGTCACTTATGTACATTTGTTCCTTGGTAGTGTGGGAATAAATTGTCCAAAGCTGAAGATATTGATTGCTGGTCAAAAATGCATCCAACAGCTCCCATTCGTCAACTATTAAATGGAAATCGCAGTTTTTGAAATATTCCAAAGAAATGAACGACTTTTCAGCGGTGAGAAAGCACTGAAAGGTTCCAATGCCAATGGCGAATAATAAAAATAGAGTGAACATGATTTTACTGTAGTGCAGGGTGACGAAGGACTGTTCCAGAGAAATCAATAACGACCCTCAGTCACTATTCAGGCGAACAGTTGTATGTGTATTAATTTTTTGATACATCTTGATTTGTGCATTTGCTGTATGTTTTATTTTGTAGTAGTTTAGCAGCAAAAATACGACGAGGATAATAATTATATTAGTTTTATTATTACGGTATTCTAATTTCGTTGGTGGCAGATCGTAAAGTGCAACGAAGCATTAGATTATCATTTACCTGATCAACAGCGCAACTACTTAGAACAACATTATAACGACGCTATAAAAATTCTTATTATTCTGTGCGTTCAGACAGTAATACACTTTAGTGAAAAATAATCATTTCTCTAATGGTGAACGAACAAGTGGTAGATGTTAAAAATATTGTATGTAAAAGTATGACCCTGGTATGGCTTTATTGGTTTTTTAAAATATTCATTGTGTCTCATATTTGTACAGTTGTGTAAGGACGGAGAGGGTGGAGGCTGATTTCCAATGTTGCGTCCTACGAAATTTTCGAACTGTAATAAACTGTGGGTAAAAAGCACTGCTGTGTATTTGATATTTTCCTTTGAGGAATGAAATATTAAAAAAAATTAAAAAAAAGTTTTTAGTTCCAACTACCGCAAAAATTACGTAATGATCAATATTTCTCTCACCCTTACTTTTTAATCCGTTTCGATTAATTCATAACACAATGGAAGAAATCAATTTTTTACTTTTCACTGTTTCAATTCAAACCCGACCAGTTTGCCAGACATGTTTTCATATTATTGTCAAATATCGCAATAATGTATGGAAAGTTAATTGTGACGAAAACGAAAATCCGTGTCAAATGTTTGTTTGTACTCATAAATCATTATAAATGAGATATAATAACCGTCAAGATGTTTTAAAACCGTATTACACTTGAGAAATTGTCAATGTTTTTAAATCATTAGTTAAAATTTAAAAAAATATGTCATAGTAATTAAAATTAAATGGTATTTAATGTTAAAAATATACACACATTTCAGTTCACATTTTAAATTTATTTATGTTTTTGTGGTTGGGTCGATTGGCATTTCCTCCTGGATGGGTCTACCTTGTTCGAGCATAGGACTGAATTTAAAAAAAAAAAGTGATCGACACAAAAGTCGGACAAGGTTGGTTATATAACGAAGTTTTATTGATTTTTAGCTGTACAAATATGTAAATGTTCCACATGGAATAAAACTTATAGAATAATTGTGTCTTTATTATCACCGTTAGACTACAATATAAAACGTAGGGTCAGGAATGGGATGCTTTTATGTACGAAATAACTCGTTGGATTTACAAATATATAAGGGATTGAAATAAAAGTCAATTTCAAGTATTTTTCAATTTTTTAATAATTTTTTGATTGATACCCTTTTTAAAAATTTTGTCTATATACTTCATCGCCTCATAAACTTTCAAAAAATGGGATTTTAATTATTTCCGCATTATAGACGTACAATTTGTAGATACGGATTAATAATATTTATTACAGTAAGTACTGTATATGTGACATGATAGGCCACCAGAACAGTTTGGCAATGAACATCCATAGTTTAGGAAATCTGAATGTGAGCCAGTATCTAGTTAAAAATTTCGCTTTACTATATTCTAGTTTGAACCATAAAGACACATCTATACTCTCCAACTTTTTTCAAGATATATGCATTTAGCTTTATACAAGATTATTTATCCACAATACTTTGATATGGTTGGGTTTTTATAAAAAAGAATACATGACGAAATGAAGATTCTATATGTATTTAAACCTTCATTTCATCCAATGTTTCTTTTTTATGAAAACCGTAGCCAAGTAAAAGTCATATACATGAATATATTTGAAGATCGTTTGATTTATCTGCACAAAAATCGCAACAAATGACAAAATTGTTTTGAGGGAAAAGTCTAAGTTTTAAGGTGCAAACTAGCAAACATTAGGGTGATGCGAAATTCAAAACTAGAAACCCGCCCAGTTAATCATCACTCGTGACAAAATCGGTTTTTCGTTTTACACTTCCAACTTGGTCCGTTTCGCAACACCAATAGTATATGTAATTTATATCACAAGAAGTTTAGGTTTTATTTACTAATTACTTCGACACCAATTTGTTGAGCAACACTGTTAAACTGACTGCATTTTCTAACAATTCTGGCAGTAAAGGTTTAATATTAAAAAGGCAACATGATATAGTCGAGTGTTCTTTGCTCTAAATATTTTTTATGCTCACATATTTTATCTTATTACAGTTATTATCCTTGTTACAGTTTTATTCCACTTATATTAAGTAGCGGAAGCTACTTTATAACAATGGTGTCTACGTCTGTCCGTCCGTCAATGTCAGCATTTGAATTCGAAGTAACACATTTAAATAAATACAAATTATTTACAATAGTTTTAAACCCAAACAAAAATTGAAAACCCAAATAGAAAGTAGCGGAAGCTACTTTATAACAATGGTGTCTACGTCTGTCCGTCCGTCTATCTGTCTGTCTGTCTGTCTGTGAGCGCTATAACTCACGAACGGTGCAACACAATACAACTAAACTTCACGTATATGATATGTAGGTCACAAAGACGGTCCAGTTCAAAAATGAGGTAAATCGGTTTCAATTATGTCAAGTAACGCAATTATCAAAAATGAGAATTAATATTAATTCATGTCTTGCAGAATCAATGACTTAATATTATACATAACGAGTGTGCAGGCTTTTAAATTAGGAGAAAATAAGGCTTTTGAAATAAATTAGGAGAAAATAAGGCTTTTGAAATAAATTAGGAGAAAATAGTACATAAATTTCATATAAAGTACTATTTTGATCAACTGTGCTCGATTTTGAAATAAGTGGCTATTAAATTCGATTCAATGCTTTTGCGTCGACTCATGCTCATATGCGACGTAAACGTTCTACAACTGTTGACTGTATGCCGGAAGTTGTTTTGTTTATTCTAGTCACTCGATTCATTGTACACTGCTAAACTCTTGGTTTTTATTCAGTCATCAGTGCGTTTTTCTTGCTTACGATATAGTTTTGTTATTTATAACTTTGATTTCGGCTTTTTTGTTATCTAAATATAAACAATTTGTTGGAAGACTGAAATTGTATTATTGAAACACTTTAAATATTGTCTCAACTTATGTGTGGTGAAAATCGTATCTCAGGTAAGCCCATTCGATTGAATATAACTTTTGTTTAAATAATTATCACTCGTCACTTAACAAATTCGGAGATACTTGTAATTAAAATCATATCAGTACCATACCATAACGTACATATAGTAGAAAAAGAGAAATCAGCCGGCTAAACAATTTTATTTGTAAAATTTCCCTTTTGGTGCGCTCATATTTATTGATTAAATGCAAATAAATTTTTTAAGAAAACCATATTAGTAAACATACTGTTCGGAGGCAGATGTATTTTAGGACAACAGCTGTGATTTTACAAATGAATTAATAAAAAAGTCAGTCATAAATAATTATAGATTGTCGTTAGATTTTAGCCATTTTTTTTAATCCACTGTCTAATTCCGAACAACATTGTTAAACATGGTTAGCGTTGCTGTTAAAGCCAATCAATTTATATAAGACTTACAAGTTGCACAGTTATTGTTTCAGGCAATGCAAAATATTTGATTATATTTGGAGCATTTTTTTTATTACACGGGGACAATACAATAATACTAAAACCGGAAAAGGTAGAAAATATTTTTTAATCAAGGTTGAGGTAGTCCCACTGAACAGTTTTATAGCATTGATAATAATATGCATAATAATATATCCCGATTTTTGTAATGTTGGATGCAGTAACAAAAATACGTCAGCCATTCAGTCATTTTGAAATGATTACGATTATTTTTTAAAACGAAGAAAAACTTTCAGTCTGAGCGTAGCATTTTGTCTCGAGGCGATGGTTTGTTTAGTCCTAAGTGTTAGTTGTTAGTTGACGATTCCTATCAATCATTCGTATCGTGCGACAAAAGCATTTATTTTGACAAAAATGAATTCATTGAAAATTGGGCGACACTCTTGTTTAATTCGAATGATTCATTTGGAAGTTTTACTTGGATTGAAATTATTAAAGTGCTATTATAACACAGCTGATGAAACCATTACTGATAAGTCCAATTTTTTTCATGAGTAGCAGTACAATACAAATATAAATTAAGAATACAAAATTCTATCGGTAAGAAACATCAATTAACCCTTTTATTTCCTGTATTGTTAATTATTGATTTTTTAATTGAATTGATAATTTTACATTACTTTAACATTGCCAATAAGTAAATCTCGTATTTTTTATTATTCGGTGAACTATTGTACAGTTTCTTGACATCTGGGGCTTATTGTTTTAGTAGGACCATACAGATAAACATTAGGCATTGTTAGACAATTTGTTATTCTTAATTTTTTATAATATTAAAATTTTCAATTATAATTTTAGGGATATTAATTGATTGCAATTACCGTGATACTTCTTCCTCTTACAACCTGAAGTCCGTCGGCGTCAGCAGTCAACGATAATCAACTTCAAATATTCCATTAATACCAGCTGTTGAGGTAAGGATGCTAATTTTTTGGATTAGAAGTAAAACCCGAATGATGCGCATTGAATTTGAAGTGCACTGATTATTTTTTAAATTAAGAATATAGAATGCAAGTGAAATTTAATTAGTGGTAATTTACAGTAAATAAATGCATTCCTTTTTCACTTAAATTAATCAAAAGTTCTATTTCCAATTGCAAAATTCAAATTGAGAACGAATAAAAATAGAACAAATTAGAATTTAATTTTTTGTCATTTGAGGCAACCCAACTTTTCTGCAATGTCGGTAGGATTAACAACCTAGAGCAATGCCGAGTAACTAAGCTCGTATTATTATGCTCAATGACGAGTCGAGAAGAGGACTAGATCAGAGGTGTATATAGGGTGGCGTAGATA
This sequence comes from Pogonognathellus flavescens, assembly GCA_019776165.1. Classification (NCBI taxonomy): domain Eukaryota; kingdom Metazoa; phylum Arthropoda; class Collembola; order Entomobryomorpha; family Tomoceridae; genus Pogonognathellus; species Pogonognathellus flavescens. The sequence continues at coordinate 25,569 of JABASD010001735.1, forward strand.
GGCCAAAGCAGCCAATTCATTGAATAGGGGGTCCCCCAAATCTTAGCAGTCTTAATATAATATTTAGAGGACATTTTAATTCATTTTATAGCGTTTTTTCTATAGATTTTAATTTCAATTTATAATGCCTAAAAATGAAGTATATATTTTGTTCGGTGTTAACGTTTAAATTTATCCTTTTCGATTTAACTTAGCATTTTGTTTCAGATAAATGGATTCACATTTAAGTATAGCAATCCTAACAGCAACCAGTGGCAACTACTAGCATATTTAGTTGTATTTAAAAAATTAGCACTGAATATCTATTTTAAATTTTCTTTAGCTTTGCTATTGATTCATGCATTTAATTATATCCGAAGCATTAATTTTATTACACGGGGAGGGGACAATAAAATAATACCAAAACCGGAAAAAGGTAGACAATATTTTTTAATCAAGGTTGATTTAGCTAAATGAACAGTTTAAATGTTGAAGTTGTTTATTCGAAGCGTAATGAACAGTAATGTAGTAATATTTGTAATATATTTGATTTCATTTAAATATACGGTAGGCACAATAAAACCCACAGAAAATATTTTTGTAATCAAACCAACTGTTTATTGAAAAAATTGTATACTGACCATTGTCAAACAAGGGTTTAAAATTTTGTAAAACCAAATTTATTTCAATCATCTACCAAATTGATATACTTTAATCCATAATTTTTCTTTTTTGTTATTTTATTTTAGATCACACTATATTGAACACCGATCTTCGTGTTGATATATTCGTTTGAATTAAAACGAATAGCTGTTTTTGGTGTAATTCACTTCATCAACGTCAACTGAACCATCTGTGGTTCAACAATTCTTGGTAAGAATGACTACTATTACAAATATCAATTTTGATGATTAACAATAAAAAAATTATTTTAATATACAATAATGTGTACAGAGAATAGATTTCAAACTCCAGGTGGAAGTCAGCTTAATTTAATGTAATTTAATTTATAATTGTGCGCTAGTATTATATTCAAAGATAGATTTAATGTTGAGGAATGGGAATGGTTCAATTAGATCTGGATGGGTTCTGAGACAAAAAATTGAGTATTTAAAATAAATCTTTTAATATATTTTCGACCATACGTAAATATGCCACAGTTATAGTATTTTTAATTGTAAGATTTGATTTTTTTGTAGATCTTACGCATATAATTTTTGGTTCGGACTAAATATGCCACGATCAATCAAGAAAAACCAAAAAGCGAAAAGAAAAAAACATCGTGAATTAATGAAAAAAATACGACAAGACATAGCCTTTAGAGCAGTTGAACAAAAGGCTGACAAAGAATCTCATCGAAGAGCCAGGAAAGACCAGAATCGTCGTAAAACCGAACAGAAGGCAGATACGGAAGCACATCGAAACGCCAGGAAGGACGAGAATCGTCGTAAAACCGAACAGAAGGCAGATACGGAAGCACATCGAAGCGCCAGGAAGGACGAGAATCGTCGTAAAACCGAACAGAAGGCGGATACGGAGGCACATCGAAAAGCCAGAGAAGATAAAGTACGACGTAAAACTGAGCAAAGGGCCGATACAGACGCTCACCGAAAAGCCAGGAAGGACGAGAATCGTCGTAAAATTGAGCAGCAAGCGGATACGGAAGCACATCGAAAAGCCAGAAAAGATGATGAACGACGTAAAACTGAGCAGAAAGTCGATACGGAATCTCACCGAAGAGCCAGAAAGGACCAGAATCGTCGTGAAACTGAGCAGAAGGCCAATACGGAGGCACATAGAAAGGCAAGAGAAGATGTAAACCGTCGCACTGCTGAACAGAAGAGTAATACAGAAGCACATAAAAAAGCGCGACAAGAACCAGATAAACGAATCCCAGGGAAACTTAGAGACAGTTCGGCACGCAAAATCGCCCGTCAGAACCCTTTAAAACGACTGGCTGAGAATGAAGTTGACATAAAAAGACGTTCTAAAATTAGGAAGTTAAACCAGTCAAGATATGAAATTCTTCTACAAGACTACAACAAGGAAATCAGACAGGCTCCAACTTTTATTTGTTCCTCTTGTGGCGGACTGTTTTACAAAAACAAAACTACCATGACATCAGAAGAAGCCCTAAAAAAGAAAGGCTGCACTGAAGATTTCATTCAGTCGATTTTGAACGTACCCCAAAACCAACATAGATTGTGCCATACGTGCAAGCTATATGTGTACAAACAACGAATACCCAGACTTTCTCTTTCAAACGGTTTCAAATTTCCAGAAATTCCTGATGTTTTAAAGGTAAGAGTTAACGTATTGTTCCGTACTCCATTACTTGATATATACATTTAGTGATTGGAAATATTATAATACGACTTAAATGTTTTTAGGAATTATCACCCCTTGAGGAAAGATTGGTGGCTCTACGGCTACCTTTCATGCAAATCAGATTAATGGGAAGCGAACAACAATCAGTGTTGCGGGGTAATGTGGTAAACGTTGAAAACGATCTGGATGTTTGTGCAAAGGTGTTACCACGAAGATTTGATGAAACTTCAACCGTGCTAGTCCAACTGATGAGACGAATGCAGTACAGGAAGCCTTACATGTATGCTAGGATTCGGCCCCAAAAGGTGCAACAAGCTGTCGAATATCTTCTTTCCACGGAATTATACCAATCCGAAAACGTGGTGCTTTCTGAAGATTGGAGTTCATTGGGGGATAGTAAGTTATTACGGCAATTTCTAAAACATGATTTTATATATATATAATAGTATATAAAGACAATATGCCTTATTGCAGGCGAAATTGATTTTATATACCCGGGCAACGATCAAACATTGGAAGAATCAAACAATCAACCACTGGAAGAATCAAACGGCCAATCAGATATCACCATTGACGGTAAACAATTTTTACATTAAACAATATTAGCACATTAATTTAATGGTATATTTTTTATCTGCTTCTAATACTTTTTTTTGAAACAAATGAAGATATCGAAGATGCAGCAAATCATCAAAACGCATCTTTCGGAGCAGAGGAAACATTGGTTTTTCGGGATAACGATTTGAGTTTTGCTGGCATTAGAATTGCCCCTGCTGAAGGAAAAACTCCAATACCGTTGCACCGTGATGAACATGCTGAAATTTTGTCATTCCCAACCGTTTATGCTGGAGTCAAGAGAAATTTTAAAAACAATATGAAAGTATCATACACGGACATTAGTAAATCTGAATTGAGGAGATATGACCGGAGGGCTTGCAAGGCTACAAAAATTCTGTATTCCTTCAGTAAATCATATAAAGAAAAATTGCGTCAAGCCATGCAAGTATGTATGAGAAAGAAGAAAGGAACCAAACGATTAACAGCAGGAAACCTAAAAACTCCTGGATTTTATGAAAAACTTGTGAAGAAAGATGAAGGCTTTCCATTATTTCCAAATTTGAGATCTTCGCCGTCTTATTGGAAAGAAAAAACAAAAAAAGTTCTGGCTATGATTCGACAGCTCGGAAAGTGCACTTTCTTCATAACCCTTTCCGCTGCAGAAACCAAATGGCAAGAGCTTATTGTGATTCTCATGAAAGTTGTGAAGAATACGGCCATTTCAGAAGTAGAAGCCTCTTCTATGTCGTTTATGGAAATTGCTGAGCTCATAAGGACGGACCCAGTGACATGTATGATCCATTTCGATCATAAATATCGAGCGTTACTGAATATACTTCTGAACAAACCTGGCGGAATATTTAGCCCATACGTATTGACAGATTTCTTTAGTCGGTATGAATACCAGGTAAAAAAATAATATATATTTAATGAAACAAATAAAAATTAAATAAAAGAAATAAGATTTAGTTATTTAAACCACCCATCATTTTCTTCAATTTATAAGTATTTAACATTGAACTTTAATTTATGATTTTAATTGCTTCAACAATATTTATCATTTCAGTTGTTTAACAATATTTACTATTTTAATTCCTTTGATTTTGAACTAAATTTGGATGTATTGTAATTATAGGTTCGTGGATCTCCTCATTCACACGGCTTATACTGGATACAGAACGCACCAATGTACGACGAAAATGATTCATCTTCAGAGAAACAGTGTGTAGATTTCATCGACAAGTTTATAACGTGCGAACGCTGTGAAGAAGGAAAGATGGAAAAATTAATAGGATACCAAATACATAATCATTCCAGAACATGCGAAAAAAAATATAAACAAGGTATCCAATGTCGTTTCGGCTTCCCAAAACCGCCTTTCAACAGAACGATTATTTTGAAACCATTACCACGAGACATAGATCAGAAAATGAAAAAACAAGCTGCCGAACTTTATGCCAAAATTCAAGATAAGTTGAATGAAATGGGACGAACTTTTAAACAGGACATACCCTACAATAACTTTCTAGCATATCTTGGTGTGACTGAGTTAGACTATCTACTTGCAGTTCGGAGTTCCATTAAACGGGCAACTGTTTTCCTTAAGCGGTCAACTAATGCAATATTTGTAAATGGTTATAATCGCCAATTGCTTGAAGCATGGGAAGCCAACATGGACATTCAGTTTATCCTCGATGTATACAGTTGTGCTAAATACTGCGTCGGATACGTATTAAAATCAGAAGGAGGTGTTTCAAAACTTCTCCAAGCTGCTAATCAAGATGCTCGTAAAGGAAACAAAAGTATCCAGACAAAGCTGAAACAGTTTGCAAACATCCTAATCAACGGCTCTGAAATTTCTGCGCAGGAAGCGGCCTCATTTTTGTTAGGAATGGGAAATACAGTTAGCAGCAGAACGGACATTTTTATTAATACGGCACCACCAGAAGAGAGAGTAGGATTTTTGAAAACTATGGAGGAGTTGAACGAGCTTGGAGATGATAGTGAAGACATTTGTGCAAAAGGACTTCTTGATCATTATTCCCAACGACCAGAAGAACTAGAAAATATTTGTCTTGCCAAGTTTGCAGCAATGTATAATTTTACTAAAGCACAAAAGAAAGCGAAAGAAGACATGGATGAGAATGATGCGGACACAGAATTCAATGAACAAATAGGTGAATTATTAAGCATGTTCCTTACGTATTCATTAATATGTTTTACATAGTTCAATTTGATAATGATTTATAATCTGTTTTTAGATTTCATCAATTGGCAAGATTTTAATGCATTTGAATCGTCTTCTGCCACACAAAAGACAGCAGCGAAAAACTGGCAACTTCTTGACAAAAGTGGATGTGTGACTGAAAGGAGAAAACCAAAAATTATACGATTTCGTCATTACGGAAAAATGCAAGACCCACACAACTACAACAGAGAACAAATCATGTTATTTGCACCCTGGCGTGATGAACAGGCTGAGTTGCTGTCTATCGACCCAATCATGAAAGCAGAGGAACTTAAAGCTTTAATAACAAAAAATTCGTTTACTTTTTACGCCAATCGAGACGTAGATGACGAAGCCTTGATAGATGTTTTGAACCAAATTGAATCTAACGAAATTGAAAACGAGGAGCAAAACAACACACAAATCCAGAATGAATTTTCTTTACAAACTGATGACGCTTCGGAACAAAATGAGAATTTTGTCAAAGACATTGTCACAGGAATTTCAACAGTTGAGCAGTTTCTACCGCCAAGGCATATACCTGAAAACGAATACAACCAAGTCATGCTCACTTTGAACGACAGACAACTTCGATTCGTATTGAACACATTACACTTACTGAAAACAACTGACGAACCATTTTACTTCTTTTTGAGCGGAGGGGCCGGTGTTGGTAAAAGCCACGCTATTACAGCTGTTGTGCAAAGTTTTTTGAGGTTTACTGGAAATTCTACAGTTACACATCCGGACCAAGTATGCGTTTTAGTGTCCGCCCCAACCGGTAAAGCAGCCTTTAACGTCTTCGGAATGACGCTGCACAGCACTTTTAAGTTGCCCCCAAATCAATATTCCGGAAAAATGTGCGATTTAGACGACGGTTCAGTCAACACGCTACGAATGAAATTATGCAACGTAAAACTGTTCATAATCGATGAAATATCAATGGTAAGCGTGAGGCAACTGTACGACATTGATCAGCGATTGAGGCAAGTGTTTTTCACACACAAGGATTTTGGAGGAAAATCAATTATCGTAGCAGGACATTTAAGACAACTACCACCAGTGGCTGGCAAATATGTTTTCAAAACTCCTAATCATCTTCCCCTTGGAGAATGTGTCGGAAACCATTTATGGCACAAGTTCACTTTCTACGAATTCGATGAAATCATGCGCCAAAAAGGGGATTCTAAGTTCTGCAAGGCCCTTAACAATATGTCAGAAGGATGTATGGACGCAGATGACGTGGCTTTGATACAAACCAGACAAATCGATTCCATCAACAAACCTCCTGATGATTGTATCAAATTATTTAGAACAAATGCCGAATGTCAGCAATACAATTCCGAAATACATCAACTATTAAATACCCAAGGAGCAGTTTCAATTGCATTTGACAAAATACAGGGTAAGTCAAATAATGTTTTTAAACCTTTAAAATATACCTGACTATTTAACCTATTAAAATAGGTTGATGAATGAAACTAAAACTTTACTTCTGTTTATAGGTAATGGGTCTGAAGCACAAAAAATTAAATTGTTAGACGACGCCAAAAATTTAACACAAGTTCAGTCCGATGGCCTACCTTACAAAACACATCTTCAAGTTGGAGGAGAATATTTTGTTACAACAAACATTGACGTACCGGATGGCCTTTTCAATGGATCCACAGGTTGTTTAAAGTACATAGAATTTGGAAAAACCTGCAAAAATGAATGGATTCCAAAGACTGCCTGGTTGGATTTCAGAAATCCATTAATTGGAAGCCAAGCACGTTCAGCAACAAAGTCACATCAAGAATCCAAGAACATCAATTTGAATTGGACAGGTATTGGAAGAACGACAAGAAATCTGAGCAAAATCGGACGACAGCGAAACCTAGACGTAGTTCGCACACAAATTCCTATAGTGGCAGCAAATGGGATGACAATCAATAAAGCCCAAGGGTCATCATTGCCGGTAGTTACTGTTAGTGTGCAACGAAATCTCTCTCGTCAACTACTGTATGTCGCATGCAGTAGAGCAACTTCTAGCCAAGGTCTGTATATCGATGGAAATTTTGAACCACCGAACGCGCCTGCTCCGGATGATTCCGTGTCGTTGGAAATGACAAGATTAAGAACTGTCCCTATTATTTTCACATTGGATTTTCTACAAAATTATGGCGAAGAATACCAAAAACTGTATTTCCATAATGTGCAATCGTTTCTTTTACATCACAAAAATGTATTGTCCGACCATTGTGCCATGTCTAGCAATTACTTAGTGTTTCTGGAGCCGCATCTTTTATCTTCTGATAATTTCAGCGTGCCAAATTTTAATTGCTTGCATCGGACAAACTGTCGTCGTGTTAGAAACTCGGAAGGAGCACTACTGCTTGGCAAGATTGGATATGTTCTACCTGTTCGTCCAACAATCGATACGACTTTTTCTTCACGAAGCCATTGTGTTTTTTTGAAATGGAAAGTTTCCGACATTAATATTTTAACCCTGTATAAATCCCCCAAATATTCAGTGCCCGCATTTTTAAAGCAATTACGCATGGTATTGTCAGGAATAACTGGGAACATTCTTGTAATGGGCGATATTAATATCAATCTACAAAGCAATAGCGGCGAAAGTGTTCTGAAACTATTCCAAGATTTCAACCTAAAATCAAAATTAAACTTGGCATATCCAACAACAAACTACGGAACTCATATTGATTGCTGCTTCTCTAACGTCGTTGATCTTCATGCGTGGCTTTATGAGTCTTACTATAGCTACCATAAACCGATATGTGTGGTGTGGCCCAAGACTGGGCATTATTAGTACCAGCATCAATACGACTTCTGTTATACAATGAATTTTTACGGTTACATTATTTCTAACCGGTTAGTATATATCATTTCAAAATATAAAGTGTCTGCTAAAATCTACATGTAATCATTACAACTAATCAAATATTTATAACCAGCAATAAAATTATTCAATGCAGTTTTCGTTTGTGTCCATACAATTTATTATTTACACCTTTTAGTTCTTTTAACATAGATATGTCTTGAGAAAAATTGAATCAATTCTTGCAATTTATTTCATATTAACATTTTTCATAAAATTACTTTACACGTCAGTTGAAAACCATAGAAAATAGAAACGTAATATTTGTTAGGCAATATCTTCCGCTACTTTATTATAGCCGTTTTGCAATGGTTTATTATAACGCAGTATGTACATATATGAAACGCATTCTAATAAAAACCAATTCATATTCAAAATTATACCTGCTTATAAAGACTCATTCGGGGTCTCTTAAACGCAAATGAACATATTTTTAGGTAAATGAAGTAAGTACGCTATTTATACGCTGCTGCATGTTACACCCTGGAGAAATACCATTCGTCTGCAAAGAATTCGGAATTGTTTTACATTAATGCCGCATTCCCCCAAACACAGCGATGAAAGACTATTTGTATGTATGCACCATACTAAAGGCACGAAGCCCCCGGAACATTTTCCAGCTTGCAGAATTTACAATTATTCCATGACTGGACTGATGCTATGGAAATTCTCATTTCCTACTCTTTAACACAGTACCAAATTTTAAACAATATAATTAATGCATGATGACTTGCTTTGCGGTGTTGCATTTTCAGTTTTTAGAAATGGGAAATTGCGAAACCAATTATTATCATTGTATCTGTATTCTAAATGGAAACCTTTTTGATCAGACAAGAGCTCTGAGCTCATGAAGGAAAAAAGATCAATCATAATAAAATTAAAATTAACACTGTATCGCAAATGTAAATCTCAGTTTTATTTTACGGATATATATTTATTTGGCTATGCACATTCGTTTTAATGTCCCTTTTCCTGGCGATGTTGACCAAGTCTATTTCTGGAAGCAAAATGCTTTTTGCAGTTACCACATTCAAAAGGTTTCTCCCCAGTGTGGGTCCTTATATGGTTCTCCAGTTTCATCGGTGTTGGTCGACGTACACCACATATATTGCAAATGAAAGGCCAAGAGTCTTTTCGGTGAACGTATTTGACATGAGTTTGTAACAAATTGCGACTACTGAATTGTTTATTACATTGAGTGCAGTTAACGATGACTTTCACAGTCGGTATGACTCAACTTGCAATGTTGTGTAAGATGAGCTTTCATTTTGTACTTTTTGTTGCACATTTCCTCAGGACAAACGAATGGAAAACTTGTTGAATGAGCAATTATTTTGTGTTGCTGTAAACTAGTTAGTGCTCTAAATGTTTTTCCACAATCCTCACAACAATATGCTTCAAGGTTTGGTAGCAATTCATCATTTCCAGTACTGTGAGATTTTCTTTTGTGATCCTGCAAACCGGATGTCATTTCCCCAGTGTGTGTTCTTCTATGACCATCAAAAAGTTTTTTGCTGCGACATATCTTTCCACAATCTTCACAACAATATGTTTTTCTATTTCTTATTCGTTTATTAAGTAATGGAACTAAGTGAAATCACTTTATAGGAACCATTTGTCCGTCTGTCTGTCTGTCCGTCAATCTGTGAACGTACACAATCTGTCCGTCAATCTGTGAACGCACACAATCTGTCCGTCAATCTGTGAACGCACACAATCTGTCCGTCAATCTGTGAACGCACACAAT
>JABASD010001736.1:0-35235 GCA_019776165.1 Pogonognathellus flavescens
ATAAAAGCATATTAACTGTAAACGTCTCTATGAGTTGAGGGAGATCATTCAACAGTTATTTTGAGAAAGAACTAACATATTTTATGAATTAGATGACAGACAGTTGTTCCTAATCTAAAACTCTTGATATAAGTATACGTACTTTATAGCTTGGGCTCATTAATTACGTCGTATATACAAACTTTTCGTACGTGTTTCACATTTCTAGAGTGCATCAGCATTTGTAGATCGATTATTCTATTACCTGATGTGATCACGAGATGTAATTAGTAAAATTATCGAATTAAAAATATTAGCATATAGCTTTCATTAGTAAAATGCAGCTTTTTATTAATAGTTTGTTGTAAATCAACTTAGCCTGGATCAAACAAAGCAGTCAACAATGCAAATCAATGCAAATCATGTCCTAGGTTATACTTTATACCAAAATTGAAAAACTTTAACTGGGGAAACCCTGTAGGTAATTCTTCATGTGTTGCAGAAATGCTAATTTTACTTACGTAAGTGTGCAGTATTTGGATGCATTTAAGATGTGTGACAGTGTGAACTAAAACGGTTATCTTATACGTGACTGAAAAGCATTTACACAGAGATCTGCAAAGTAGTACTAGATTAATGGCTTTAGTATAGGACTAATTTGCATGTCTCTGAATTTACAATATTCAAGGTAAAAGAGTCCAGTAACAAACAAAGAAAATGACAGGTGCATTGAATTATTGGATACACATGGTTAGAAATTATAGTCTATATACAGTGACATAAAATACACAATCATGGTAATCAAAGTAGGTACGTTTGAAATTTATCTTGCAGTAATGAATTTAATGGTTAAAGCAGAGATCTAGTAGCAGTATAGTAATGTTAAATGCGTCAACAGAATAAGGAAGGGGCTGCTAATTGAAGTTCATAGAGAAGTAAATAAAAATAGACTGTCAATGCAATTATAATTAATAGCACTCTCTCGTCTGGTCGAGTAGTTAGACTGAGTTAATTAATTTTTTGCTTAGACAGCAAGCAATGCATGCAAAAATTCTGTTAAATGTTTGATTCACAATCAGTAAATCAAAGCAAATAAAAATTAACTTCTTCGCCATATCAAGAAAGAAACACACAATTGCACTACTAAAATAGAAATTAGGAATACATACATATAAATGCTTCATTTGTTGCAGGAGGAAGCTGCGAATTCCCTTTCTATTCATTCCTTATACAATAGTCAATGAATTTCCATATTCCATTCCTTGGTAAATGTCATCCTTCTGTAATTGAAACCCAAATTATTAACAGTATATATTGCATGAGCTAATTTACAATGCCATAATATTTAATATAGGTAATAAATCGAACATCTCTTTCCCTGAGTTAAAATCTGGATTTTAATAAATTATTATGTACAGATACATTAAGGTTTTTCAGCCGCAATAGAGAATACATAAGTATAAGTATTCATTAAACAATCTCTAAAAGCATGATCTGGTATGATATATTAAACATTATTAGGTTAAGTGTCATGGAATTCGTTTACATATTGATGCATGTCGCATGTGTCAGTAATTACATCGTAAGAAATTAAAGTAGTTTTACCGAAACAAATGCTGAAATGAAATGAGGTAAAACACTCTTAATGAGTCGAAACAATGACGAGATGAAGGCTTATTTTGGCTGATTTTACGCAGAGGAAATGAATAGTATAATCGCTTGTAGATATCAAGTTAAGGAAATGTACGATATTGTTAATAATTATTACTTGTACTATGTTCAGTGTATGTATTCACGTAGAAGTAAACACGAAATAAAGCAAAAGTAAAATTCTAAAGTCGAGTTGTACGAGGGTGGCTCAATTTTTGCATCATTTCATTTAGCGTGAATAATCGAAGCATTTTTATTTTCATACAATATGTATTCCCGAAATAAATAAATAAATAATCACACAAAGCGATTCAACATTTCGCTACATTATAAAAGTAGACAGAGCGATTACTCCGTACTCCATGATGGTCTTAATACACGGAGAAAACACAACTATACTGTACTTGACTGTTTACTGTCGAAAGTTATTTATACAGTATTTAATAAATGAGAAAAACATTATGGAGAAGAAATCTGCATGTTGGACTTGTACCACTAATGGCATGTTGGATTCATGGTTTGTATTTGTACTTGTGTTCATATTTCATACATACAGTTAGTTCTGTTAGAGATTTTGTGGTTACACCAAACACCCCTTGGCCCTACCAATTCTAGGACGTCATTTCTATCAATGAAGATGAGTTTGTTAAATGCGAAGAATCTCCATAAGATGTATTTACAGTGCATATAATGTATAAAAATAACATGTGTGAAGTAGTAGAGACAAATATTATCATCACTTACTCTTCTTTACGAAATGAGGTCAAACAAAAGAGATTAGAGCTCCAGTAAGGACAGACAAGTCTTTTACTAATTCATTCATTTGTTTCGTGAGTGTTGATATATTTCCCGAAACATGACTGTAAAAGCTTCTGATTAATTTGCGTCTTTTATAAATGCTTGTACTAACTTATATACTTAGTAATGTAATAACTCTCTTCTCTAAGGAATTGTGTCTATCTTTTTCCTATAAATAAAAGATTATTACCAATAACTGTATATAGAAGTGTCCAATATTTATGTCCATTCCATTAGGATACACACAGAGAAGACATAACATTCTCCACATATCTATCTAGGTTGAATGTGCGTGGAGATCTTTACGTATAGAGTGTGGGATGTGATGTCATATGAAAGGTTCGGCAGTTAATAGCGTTTAAATGCATGGGGAGTCCACAGCGTGATATATTGCGTACAAACATGTGTTGAAAATAAAAGCATGGAAGAAAGCTAGAAATGATTAGTCGATTCACTACGATACTTTATTTCTGTACAGAATTCCAGGAAAGTGTGGAACGAAAAGATCGTAATGTAATATAAGAATGCAATTCGAATGTGAAGTTCTTGGCTGAAAAGTTTTGTTGAAAAGGAGAGGAAGAGGAGAAAAAGAACATAATCGGAGCACAGAGAATATAAATCTATAGAAGGAGAATATAATATTTGTATGCGTGTTTGTTGTGGACGACCAATTCACACTTGGAGGAACGAAACGAAGGATATAAAAGCTCCAACGAAGATTGCATGGTATTTCGGTATTTTGTGTATAACTATTGAATTGAATCGAGTCTGTCTTTTTGGTCTGACTACACAGAAACTGTAAACAAGTAAAAGGTTCCTGTACTTATACGTGTATAAGGAAAGCTTATTTACAATTTACATTGACATGTAGTAATGGTATATCAGTATTACTGGTAAAAGATCGTAAGCTTAGCTTGTGTAAGTAAATAGTCATAATAGGAAGTGTTTCTTAGTGTGTGTCTAACTCGCTTCGTGTTTATAATGTTGGCTTGAATCACTGCCGCATGCATGGCTCAGGCATTCTGGTTAGAGAAGACTTTTGAAGAAGCGTGTGTGTTATAGTTATATAGAGTAGGAGTAAGTAAATGAAATACATCTGAAATCTCACAGAGAGGCGACTGCAATAGTAAATGTAATGTAATGTGTACTTACTGCAAGGCACAAGAGGAAAGAGGAGGAGATGAAGCACTTACACTGTACTTGCTTACATTTTCACTTGACTTGCATTGCCTTGCCTTGCACAGTTTGAGTTTTCTTCACAGAGAACACACGGATATTCCCTTATTGTACTTAACATCTACTAAGGCGGGTTATTAGTACTTTTAGTATAAGTATATAGATAGCCGAAAAGAATCAAGTAAAAAGTTTTGTTCGTGTTGCTCCTCCGTGTTAGTGCTATGTTTATACTTTATAGTTTATATTCAACTGTTGCGTATCCGTGTTAGTGTACTAGCAGTGGTAGGAAAGATGTAAAAGTATATACATATAAAGATATTAGAGAGAGAGAGAAGCATGTGTTTGTGCTGTAAGTATTAACTAGTAATAAGAAAGGAAAGGAATTGTGATGTGAGACTACATAGCAGCATCTCCGTCTCCGTTCATCGAATCGTACACACTCGTTGCAGTAAAACTGCTTCCTTAGTCTTCCGTGGCATTTGGTGGATGAGGGACCAGGGTCCTCTTCTTGTCCACAATCAAATTTCAATATAATTATATTCATACAAATTATCAAATTGTGAGCAATAACTCCCTCGCGGGTCTCCACATCTTTACTACCTAACCGGTTTAGTCGGATTTTATATATAACACTTTCATTTGTTTACTCTTAGTACGCACTCCCAGTACCACACCGACCTATATCCGGCATACCTACTAATATAGTAAATCCCACAAAATTTACAATACCGCATGCTGTGCCAATGAATCTAACTGAAACATCTGAAAAAACGTCTCAAGGGTGAAGGCTAAAGAAAATGCAAATAAATTCTGGCAGTAGTTGATCTTTTGTTAAACTAGAGCTACATTTATTTTGTATGTCACCCATGGTTTGTCTGTTTTTTCAGTTAATTACAATATTTGTCTGTTGAATTTAATAGTTCGATAACATAAAGTGTGTGATTGTGGAAACATTATTTTTTTACTTCGTTATCTACATGTATTCAATTCAGTTTGGAATGAATGGGACTCGTTGGACTGAATTAGTAGGGTGAGTGTGTGCAGTTTGGCTCAACAAGTGGAGTGGGAGTCTCATTCTCACCGCAGACACGAAAGTTCCAAGCAGAAAAATCGCATTGAGCATACAAAGAGCTAAGTTGAGAATCAGAAAACTACGAAGTATAATGTAGTAGGTGAAACTGCCAATTGAATTACGAAAATTATATCTTTGATTTCCAAAGAAGGAAAGAAGAAATTTGTGAAGAGGACGAATATCCAGACAGTGAGAATAAAGTATTAAGTAATAACATGAAAGGATTAGTAAAAATGGGATTGATGATGAAGAATTGTTGATAGAGGTTAAAGACTGTGCTGTGTTGAATGAAGGTTTGTTGTGCTACTATATATGATGGAATGAAATGTTATGAATAACGAAGGGATATATTGAATATATTTGTGGTATAAAGGAGTAGTAACTGTGTGAGTGTGTGGAATAAAGAGACAAGAGATACAGCACAGTTTTCATCGACAAAACAACGGAACTCTGGTAACTCTGTTTTTATATCGCACATACTAATATGAGAAGATTCTTTGAAGTGGATCAGTAATCAGTGGTGTGTTTTAAGTGGCTGTGTGCGATACTACCCATAAATTCGTCTGCTGTCCATTTCAGGGGTATTTTCCTATTAAATTAACTGCTTTAGCTCGTCCTAGTAATTTTCTTTTTCGGACAAGAACATGTAAAGTTAATAGCAGTGATTGTGATAGTGTGTGTGTCCCGTGGCTGGAGGTGGCCCGGTCACAAGTACTACTACTAAATCAACTAGTCAAATCTATTCTTCTTCGAGAAAAATCTTTTCCTTCTCAGCCCTGCTCATGTATCTGCTCTTCTGCTGTACTTGTGGATTCAAAAGCTGCAGCCAGACACAGAGAATACAATAGCTAAGAAATATATCGTATATCCAAATCCAACGGATATCGTTCCTGTCTCTGGATTCTGGAAAGACCTTTTCTACTCTTTGTAGGCTCCGGATTTTCTATCAGTATGAAAGAAACATTTTGTGATACCTTTTCGCCTACGTCAGTGCGATGGAAATCGCTTTATTTCCAGAACTTCCTTGCTAAATGGTAAGTTCACTAAATATTATGTATTCGCGAAAACCGAAAGGAAAATTTTTGCTTACAAATGTAAGAAGACATAAAAGCATGTGCTAGTTTTTCTGATTAGATTCTAAAGTCTATTTACTCCATGATTCGCCCTTAGTCTTCACAAATGTGGATTAAATGCAGACTTGTTAATGAATTGAGTCCAGTTTAAACAGTTCAAAGATTATCAGAATCAACTCATTCATACCATTCTGAATATGATGGACCCTAGTGAGATTCTACAACTATTCAGTGTAAACGACGCTACTTAAACTCATTTCAATACTCAGGATATTACTCTATACATAAATTTTGTCGCAGATGACAATACACATTATTATCAACATTTTTTCAACAGCACATTCAATTTCACTTCGAGTTTTATTTATGATCTGTTTATTTACATGGCTTTATTTACAACATGAAGAAACATTCACATCATTTTGCAATGTTATGGTTAGGTATAAAATATTAAAGCAGACATTACTGGAGAAATTCGTTTGCAAAATTGACAGAATAATATTATTTAGAGTATATTATGTACTTGAGATAACCACAAAATTTAATTAAAAATCCTTTTCTATTACCGATTTTATTTAACAATTAATTTTTTGTTTCAGGCTGGCTATCTGGTTCTTGTGCCAAACCATTTTGACTGTAACGAATGTAAACGCTGTAAGTTTCGCTTTTTATTTTACTGATGCGTAAACGCAAGAAAGCAGAATTCACATGACAAAATGAAAACAATAATATGCTTCTCTGCTGGCTTTTGTATGTTAATTCAAAGATATTTTCGACAGTAGGAAGAGACCGGTTCGTAGTTTGTGCTATACTTATCTGTAAACTCACATCCTGCTTCCTTGCACATTTCTTTACTGAGATTTTTCATTTGTCACTGACAGTATTAATGTTCTTTCCATAAGCGGACATGATAAAACTTTTCAGTTACAATGCAGTTTCTTTGCTTATTCTGTATCAGTAATATTTTGCGTTCATAGATTTTCTATTACATACTTTGCTTTGCATTTTATTAATGTGTTACATCTAGTTACAACAATTTCGTCATAATTTCCGTATGTCAACCACAATGCATCATTCGAAACGTATCTGTTGCACATAATGACTTAACTTTTAACGTATGCAATTTTTATTTTCCTAAATATTTGTCAACTACTTATACATACTTAATTGTCAAATCTATTTTTAGAACTGAACACTCAATCCATCATGAATCATGGTACATAAAGCTTTTTAAATCCTATAGTAATCTCTTCATACTTAACTCCTATAATATAGATACGTTTGAAGTTAATTCTTATATAGAATATAAATAATAAATACCACTGTTAAGTTAACAAGGGATACAAGACGACAAATTGAATGGTCCATGAAAACGTGTACGAAAATAGCACAGTTGTTTTATATTTCCTCAGATCTTCCGGTATATCTATGCAATTCTTCCTGTTGCACACGCACACAACACACCTAAGTAAAGATTCGTGTAAGTATGAACCTGAAGTATAAGAAAGCTTTAATATACTCATGATTTTCCCTGCATACCGCAGAACAAAGATAGAAATTGTTGGCATGTTTTATAGGTATGTAAACAGATTTGTATGTAGTAGCTGTACATTGTGTGTAGTGTTCCTATATAGTCCCTACTTGTAATATAGATCTCTGTACAAAGTGCAAACTGTAGTATTTACACAGTCATATATATAAGACTGGTAAATGTAAGTAAAATAAATAGACTGTATATTGCTGTAGAATTAGAATTGGATGTCACATCACCTATGTGTATTCCTTGTGTAGTACACATCTGCGGAGACATTAGTAATGTTGTTGACTTTGTCTATTAACAATCAAATCCCACACGTAATCCACAGAGAATTGCTAACAAAGTGCCAATCTAACCATTCGTCGTCTCCTTATCTTTAAAAGCACATTGTGCAATGCATTTATGCATGTACTTATTTACAGCTCACATATTACTCTGCCCACACTACTCCTCTACTTTACTACAATACTTTTTTGTCCCATCACCAGTCACCGACTCACCTCCTCAGCATTAGATTCAACGTTTACGATTTACATGCACAGATAAACCAGACAAGTTGTCTCTGGTTCAGAACAACTTTCTACTATATATTACCAACACTCGTTAAGTTCATCTCTTCTGTAAGTGAAGTCTATTACGTACTAGCCGTATTTTATACACGACAATAATGCAAACCATTCCTCTTTCCAAATAGTTCCACTTCAGTAAATTTTCTCTTGAGCGATCTTGGCATTAAATGGCGATGCATTGCATAAATTATTTCCTTTCTTATCTGCACTTAATCACTTTATTTGTCCGTACCTACTTTAAGTCTTTCCAAAAGTGTTTGGCTATGTCTTTGCAGTCCAGTTACTTACGTTGCCTTGTCGGTTTTCGCAGCAAGGAGCATTATTAAAGAGCACATCACATCATTTCATGATCATGTGTGGGACGTGGGATCAAATGTACATCACTATGTGTTGTAACGCAAGTTCAACCGACTTTTCTCATTTGCATTGAGTTTATGATGAAGATCCTAATGTTCTTCTTCAACTCCTTCTTTGTCCTCAATTGCTTTGCAAGGCTCTGTTTACTCGACAGAAATCAATAACCTAATATTCCATCTAAGAACATCCTTCTATTCAATATCCTATACAATTTTTCTTTCCATACAAAGCTGGTGTAACATGAAACCAGTAGATTCAAGATGCATTCACTCATCTAATGCAGATTTTTTCCATTTGGCAAATGACATCAATGGATTTACTTGAATAAAATGCGACTGACATTTCTGCAGAGAGTAGAATCGAGGATACTGAAAGAATGAGACAAATATTGAGTGCACTATCTCATAAAACCAAACCTAACCTACACAAGAGATTTAATATGGACAAAAAGAGGTGTTACCTTATACCATTCCTGTTGTTTTTATTAACTTTATTCAGAGTGTGTAATCACACACACAGCCAACGCAACTATATACCTTAGAAAAATTGCAACAAGAAGAAAAGTTGTTTGGTTAAGTTTCTCCATGTACAAAACTGTTCGAAATGCAACTACGCCCAATTTTTAAGAATTACATTTCATACTCACTCTTCAAGAGACATTTGATGAAACAAATGACTTTTGCAGTTTGATTTCCTGCAGAGAATACAGTACCCTAATCCTTTTACTGTAAAGTTAACAACCTTCATGCATTACATTTTACCTCAAGATAAATAGTTAACTACCTATAGGATATCTCTTGTTACTAAATACCTAACAAGACCTGCCCATTACCAACGCTTTAAAGCGTTGCCATTTTATTGCTACAATATTTATAAACCTTGTTTTATAAAAAGATAATCTTTTATGTTTACATTTTGAAGATGAGCTGCAAAGCTGGTAGCTACGATTTGTGTTAGATGTTACATCACAAGCTTAGAGGTTTACTAAAGTTGACTGTAGGCAAAGAATGAAATTTAAACATAGCATCCGCAGAGACGAATCAATCCTTATTTGGAATATTTACTTAGATTTTTTATTCTGAGCCTTGGGGGTAGATGGTAAAGAAGTACCTTACTAACGATAAGCCTTTGTGTTTGTTTGCATCTTTTTATTAGCTGTTCCTGTGTTGCTCTCTTGCAGTGCGTAAAAGAGCATAGAATGCACGTACTATACCTTTAAGCAGGTACATTACACATTACTTCACTATTTATATTTATTTTAGATTTACATGCAGAGTGCAGTGCACTGGTGCATCTGTGCATTGCATCGTGATGTGACCATGTGAGAGTACAAGTTGTACAAGACTTGAGATTCGGATAAGGCTTGGAATTAGGTATGCATGGCTTGTAGTGGATTGCATGGAGATGCATTTCTGTCTGTCTCTCTCCCTTTGCCTGCCACTCTTTTATAAACTGTTAATTTAACTATCCAATCTCTAAGAATCTCACAATAAGCTGTCTCTCTCACCCAATATTTTTACATGAATCCTTTTTCTCTACTATATGCGTCTCGTCTATATGCCTCATGATTTTACACACATTACACATTAGCGTCTGTATTGTCCTCCTTTTCCCGTATGCTTTTATACAAATACAATATATACAAATTCTACACAAATTCATTTACTCGTGTAGTTAACATTTACTTATGTCGATCTGTCTGTATAGTTCTCTCTCTGCTCTTTCTTCCTTGACGTTTATTTTCTTTACATTTGCTTTCGCGTCTGTTCCACGGGTAGTTCTAAAGTAAATTCGTCCTGCCTATGACCTGACATGTTTAAAACTCAACTTTCAAATTCCTACTCCTGGAAAATTTGAATACAGTTTTCAGAGTTTTCACGATATGTTTATGTATTCAAGGTTTTCCGACATCGACGTCAGTGTCATGAGTGTTCATGCATGTTCAATATACAGAATCCTAGCTACATGTTGGTATGCTACGTAATATACTGTTGATGGTTTTACAAGTTATGTACGAATGCACTCTTAATGGCCATAGACTACGGCTCCTAATCCAACCTAAAGTAGAAAGATTATACTTTTCAAGTAAACTATCACAGAACGGAATTTTTAGCATCCGCATACAGAAGTTCTCTACAGCTTTAGAATTACTGTTGTGGTGTTACTTAGATGTAGTGTCTTTTAATGGGCCGCTAAACAATTAAAGTGTTTTAGTTCTCCCACTTAGAGATTACCTACATCGACAGTTTCGACTACCAAAATTACGAAAAACTTCGTTAGTGTACTCGTATAAAATATAAATTTGTAACGTGCAGTTGCAATTCAAAAGATAGAACTTTATATCCACAGTCAGACAAAAGTGTAAAAAAACAAAACAAACAAGATTGCATGAAAAGTGTAAATCGATGTGCTTCACAAAATAAATTGCTGAGATATTAAATGTGTATTGCTTGCATGAGCAATAACGAAGTACGACTTTTAAATTTCAGTTGCATTTTGCACTTGTACCGATTTTACAGGAACCATTTAAAAAACTGCAATTTAATTGTTATTGTGTTTAAAGATATCCCTCAATATAAATATTGATGAAGTAATCATTTATTCTATACATTACTGTATTAGGTTTCTTCTTGTTAATCTTGGAAATGTAAGCAATTTGAGCGTTGAGACTGAGACAAGTAAAGATTTGACATATACTGCCATTTATTTTTGGAAACTAATTGCATTCGAGTGAATACTTACAATTAATTAGTTCAACAAGTTTGCTTCAACCTATTTGAGTACACCTACTATTTTGTCGTATAAACAAGTGCTTTTACAGCACAATTTTTATGTAATTACACGACTAGTATTGTACAATATTACAAAATGCAATTGTACCCAAGTTAGAGGCAGAACAAGCACAAACAAACCGCTTTTTAATTAGATTATCCATGGGTATACACAGATTTACTAATAAGGGTTTATTAAAACCCGAAAACTGTATTCTAGGCATGAAGCAAAGATAACTGTGGCTAACTGTCATTTGAAACACTCCTCGACTGCGAATGATGAGCGGATGTACGGTAATTTATGTTATGAGGACTGTAACCGTAGCCCTTACACGTTCGATTAGTGAAATAACCGGTAAACTACCAAGTTTTAAGGGATTAGTAATTCAGGGGTGTGCTACGTGCTACGTGTCTCGGTGGTTGTGAAGAAATAATGTATAGGCAATAATTTAATGTACTTCATTCAAGTCAGGAAATCGGGAGCGCAAAAGGATTTACGTCGTAACAATGTACCTGAGGTTAAAAGGTGAGATGAAGGGAACTGAACGGTCCTTCCTTCTTCACTCACTCCTCGGATAAGATTATTTCCTGATATTTCTCAAGAAGAATTCCCCTCGGGCCATTTTATAGAAAGAGAATGAAAGGTGCATCTTTCTTTAACTTGGCTGCGCTTGTTGGCGTTTGGATAGCAATACTTTTATTCTCCCATTATTATCCACAGACTCTTTAGACTGGATGCACAAAAGACGAATTTAACTTGTGCATTGTTAGCCCTCATTTCATCTGTCCGTGGATCTTCTCTGGCTGAATATGAAATTAGGTGCTATGAGGCTCTGGAGAAGATAAACATCATCTAATGCGGGTGACTTGAGTTTATAAAGACCTGGGAGGCGGAGACTTGTACTGTACTTGTAATTGTAATATCTCTTGCACCTGTACAGCTAATAATTCTAAATTGTATAATATTTTACATCCAGCTCTTCAGTTCCACCTTATCTTCACTTATCTTAATATACCTCCAAAGAAAACACAAAGAATTTAAAACAGAACTGCTATGTATACTTTGGCTTTTAGACTTCAGACATACTTTGTTTTCCTTTACCTCAGCACTGACTTCAGTCAACTTAAATTCACCTTTATAATAATGTAGTGTATATACCCTACTTGTAAGACAATGACTAAATAAAATGAACTCCAATGTATACTGTTTGTAAATACCTTATAGGTTTTTAAAATACAGTGTATGTATGTAAGTAATATTGTGAGCTTACATATATGGACTGAGAGATTATATGAGTAGAAGTGGATCTCATTCTCATCTCTCTGCACTAGTTTGGTTATCTGCTTCAGCGCCTGAATGAAATATCTGCTGGAGGTCCTGAGTAATAGTAAATGTTCCTTAGTCACCAGACTTTTTCCGTCCCAACAAGTCATGGCAAGCAACGTTAAAGGAAACTGATGTGCTGATGCTTCTAGATGGACTGGGCTTGATTACTCGACACTTGAGCTTGTCCATTTCGTAGCGGAGAATCGTTTTTCTCTTTCAATGACTCTCCACCGGACTAGTCCCGTTCTCCCGATTAGAAATGTAGAAACTGGCCGTCTCAGTAGGAGTTCTGTCACTGTCTCATGGTATTGAGGTGTAGAATGTTGATGGTATATATAGATGTTCATCTTGATATACAACCAAACAATCGCAGAAGCCTGTATTCTAATCAAGGGTTCACATCAGACGCTTCATTACGTGAGCTGAGTTGTGAACTATTTAGATATTTATGTGAATCATATCATATAGCGGTATATAATGTTGTCTCCAATGAAGGTCTTATAATAAATCACTCTTGGTCTTGATACCTATATGGTTAATATATTATTATGATAGTTTTGGTACATTATTCATCCAGGAATGTGACAGATAATTTACGCAAGTAAAAATAGATCTGTAAGTACAGATAGAAAGCTGGCTGTCAACCGTAATGACATTTGACAGCCGAGAAAGTAAAAAGATTATTTTCAACAGCTGCTACCAAAACAAATGCATTAGAATTACCATCACCAAGAATTAGACATTTGTTGCAACTTATGAGAGAAATTCAGGGTGCAAATTTGCAGGTGAATATGTGTATGATTTTTGCCTGAAATGATTTGATCCATTGGGAGAGTGAGTGGTGGTGTTTGTGCGTTTGTACATATTTCTGCATTGATGTGTTTATGTTTGGTAATGAACTTTCTGAAAACTGAGCTTATAAACGATTATCTGGCTGTCAGAGTGGATAGAGGAAACGCTTTTCCTGTCACACTCTAATAAACTATGCTGCTGTGTAGGAGTACATTCATGTATGTAAATAGTAAATACCATTGCCCTAGAGTCAGGCACATAAGATTCTCCATTGTGAAAGAAGTCACTATGTCTCGCTTAAACCAATGTATTTTTATTTATAATCAGTTTTGGTTGTGTGTGATGATGAGCAATGTGAAGTTATTAACCTCTCTTTTTGCTCTACTTCTTCGAATTAAATTAAGTGCAAAATGCTCCATCGTTCTATTGCAGTAGTATCTTCCTCACTCACTAAGATCCTCTAATGACTGAAAGTTAAATATATGGAACTACTGGAAAATATCGTTCTTCAAAGTCCACTATGGTTAGGTGGATACTAAAAACTGTTTTGATATTTTAACAGATCAAGCATTGTAGCAACAATAAGTGAATGTATTTTGAACCGACATTTTTACCAAACAAATGCGTTTGATCATTTATAGTGATGATAGTGATGAATAGGTTTAACATTTAGGTGATGATAACTTGAGTAGTGAGTGCTTGATATGGGAACAAACAGATTTGGGTCTTTTATTCAAGTTATACCTTCACCTTTCACTAACATTACCAGCTCTGCTTAACAATACCAAGCTAAACCTGACATTTCAATTCATTCTTGCCATAATTTGTTAACCGAATCCCAGTTAACGAAAAGAACATTTTCTAAAGAACAGTAACAATAACTATCAAAATTCATATGCCATTTGACACCCTATTCTTCCTCACTAACTATACTCAATCGTATACTGCTAAGCTAAACAAATTCAGAACACAATTCCTCAATGTGGATGCATTATTATAATATAATACCTAATTACCTACATACATTTTTCTATATACTAAATATCTTATTATGGTTTGTTAAAAATAAAATAAAATAGTAATTGTTGAAACGTTTGTGCATTTCATTCATGGAATTTGGAAGAAATAGAACCGCATTGAGTGCATTCAATGCACATTGATAAACAAATGTCAAATATTTCTTGCTCCATGAAAACAGAATTCATAATGTAAGACGCTGATAAATTGACGCAAAGAGCAAAATGTATCAATACTTTGAGAGAATTTTATCCTGTAGTCGTATAAAGTGTAACTGTGTAACAAAGAGATGTATAGAAGACTTTCGATTGGTCATGGACATTGATTGTATTGTCACCTCAATAATCCACACACCTACTCAGATATCCACATATTATTCAACTAAAACGGACACAACATTATTTCTTAGCAGAACTGAAAGAGTCTTATAATGCTGCTGCGGTTTTGAAGGGCTATTTGGGTTTATTATGTAATAATATAGGTACATTGGTACATACGTAATAAATTAATAATTATTACCTATATTACATAATATGTAAATACGCACAAGGCACAATGCAACGAATGTATCTAATTTAGTGCAATTAATAATTGAATAATTAATTTAATTTTTACAAGTAGGTGTTTACTTGGAATTTACTAATAAAACCATCACTCCAAATTGATTGCTCAATAAGACGACCTCAATATAAACCTAAATGTCAATTTTTGGCTTTATGAATTACGCTTCAGCTTGCAAGGTCCAGTTAATTATTGAGAGTATCGGATCTTTGCTAAAACTGACTGGGTCATGGTAGTAATGGAAAAACCAATAAATAAAAGATAGATGTAAAATCAACCTCGATTTTTAATAGCCTTGTGCTTAGTTATAGATAACATTGACAACATTAACTCTGAGGTCAACTGTAACATGATTGATTCGGTCTTTCCTTAATTACGTAGTACACTCCTTGCTTCATTTCGCTTTCTCATTAAAATGTTAAGGGCATCGCTTTACAGTAAAAACAAATTAATGTCATTGCTACCAGCTTGCAGCGTTCGCTTGTGACATTCTCTGCAAACCAATGAAATACATCTAATATGGTTTCTTTGATAAATTTTTCAGCAATATAGTCCTTACGAGGATGAATCTATTTACGGTAGAAGAGAAGATGGTACGTACTACCTGAAAGGAAGTCCGGGCAGCAGAAGTCGAGGGGACAGTCGAGGGGACAGTCGAGATAGTAGTCGAGATCGAGCTGAAGAAGATACATCTGGATATTCTTATTCCTATGGAGAGCGGGAGCGGGACAGAGATAGAGACAGAGATCGAGGGACAAGTACTTATGATCGAGGGTCTTATGGAAGTGACAGTGTGCCCGCTTATGGTTACGAGAGCAGACCCGGTTCACCTGCTAGTAGCAGTGGCGCATCATCTTGGGACATCAACGGGAACGGCAACGGGACAAGATGCTCTTCGTGCTGCGCACCGAGGTGTCTGGCAGAAAAAGGATCCAGGGTAAGTCCGCCCCAAAGACAAATTAATTTTTATCTTTACCTTCATTCCATAAATTATGCCCCCTGTATTGAGGAATTTCAGATCAGACATCACATTTGCTATTATTACTTAAATACCTACTCAGATTACATTTAGAAGCATGTAAAAAAAGATTCAGATGCAGATGTAGATTAAAGTAGTATAAATAGACTTAACAAGTCACGGCATGAAACTTATATGCGTTGTCTGTCTGTCCATCCGTCTTTCGGTATGCACGATAACTTAAGAACTGTTTGAGATTATGGTTTAAAACTTCATGCACGTATTCCAAACATCCATTAATTGGGACATTAATTTCGAAGTTGAAGTCAATTGGCTAACCCTTTCATAATCTCAGACTAGAAACACTCAATGTGCATTTTTAATTGTCAATTATTGCTCTGACGTAACAAGTAAGACATGTAAAATTACTGTTTGTGAGCATAAATTTTTTAATTTGAGTTTTACATTTACGTTAATAATATATCTTTAAATTGACATAAGTAATTAAGGCTGTTATTTCCATTTTAGCTTACGAAACTTTTCTATTCCATTGACCAACGGTTTGTGGGTAAATGAAAAACTCAGTTTACACATGCACCAACTGATGAAATACTAGTACTATTTGTATGTACAATGCAATGGAACAGAAAAATATTTAATTGGTTTCTCAAAGGGGACGGACGTCGATAAATAAGCGTGCTGCTTTGTAACGGTGGGCTGTGGCGCTGGTATGCACCTAATGTAGTATTTTGTATGGAACTTGCTATACCTATGTTATATGCAAGGATGAATCTTTACGTTTAGATGTGAATGTTGTGATTATGTGTCTATGTATGAAATAATATGATGCCAAGTCATAAGACAAGGCTACATACATTTGTATACGTCTATATTAAAGGCATTGAGACATCGGTAGGAAGCTGAAGACGAATTTTAAAGTGGAGTGAGATGAGATTTCTTGGGGTTGAGTGGGGCTAAGCCGTGGCTCATGGCTCCCCTCGCTTCTCTATTAATCATCCCATCATCGGCTTTCTTTTCACAGACTCTCTCAACTCATTCGAATTTTCATTCTATCATGTACTCTTTGACTGGAGACATAAACACATACACCAACTACAACATCCCTTCCACCACTATCGCCTTCTGATGCATAAACAGATATCTTTATTATTGATGTGTTTATGTAGCACGTCTCAGCTCGCTTCAAGTCGCTTCACTGCATTGGACTTGTCCTCGTGTGTTAGCTAAACTAAACTTAATGTTAACTTACCATTTTTCCCTTGTTTGGTTGGTGTCTAGCCAAGTATTGCTTGTCTTGTCCTAAGGGATATGATGAGAAACCAAAGAAAACCCTGCACCCTTCTTTACTACTAAAATACTTTTACAAGCATTTTCAAATCCATACACACACAAGTAAGTAATTCCAAATACAGTAGGAGTATTACACCATGAACGAAGACTAATCATGCATAGACCCCAACTAGGAACATTTTCATACATATTTTCTCTATTCTTAGGACCAATTAGTGTCTTTTTCACACCAGGCTTTGACAATTGATCTCTGGGTACCATGTTCCATGTTATATATTATTATGGTGTATGGTAACCGTTCTATTACCTATTTCTGCATCACCAACCTGACCGTATGTGATACAATATGCCATGCTCCTGTTTAGTTACCTTATTCGAACCTTGAACATTAAGCATTTATGTCAACTCAGACAATCGAAGTAAGCATCGGATTTATAACGTGTAGTTTGCAATGTAGAAGTTCAAATAAAGTAAAAACATTCCTAAACACAAAGTAGAAAGTAGTAAAAATATGATAAGAATACAAAATAGTAAATAAGAAAATCAGATAAAATCTTACATTATGGTTCCATGTCTCAAAACTATTACTTGTGCTCCTCACTGTGATGTACACAAAGAATTTCAGTTTTCAAAAATATTTCTACTCCTTATACAGATGCTTGTTGCAAAGTAAGTCATTAGGGACATTATAAATTGTAAGTTATAGTTATAAGGCATATTTGAGATTTGTTAGGGTTCCTGGATTGCGGAAGAGTTCCTCTAAACCAAAACCCTCTACTTCATTACGTAAACTTTACACAAAATTATCTGATATTTTATTTCAGAGAGATTTTGGTTTGCAATTTCATCTTGCTATTGCCATGAGCTATTTATTTAAGAGTTAATGCACCCTCACGACGCACCCACCTGCATAAGTAAACTAAAACATCATATCGATTGTACTATTTGTGTATAGGAAGTTAAGAAGTAAGGTTAATGTATCTCTCCCTCTTCACCTTTACTATTTACTATCATCCATCAATAGGGCCTTATATATTAAATGTAAGCTACTATTTGAATAATCCTCTATATGCAATTATGTACATACTTATTTATCTTACACTACATACTAGAGAGTTAAAGATTGTTCCTTATTTGCTACTCTATTTATACATTATATTATTATTAGGTATACTATACCCATATGACAATGCAATGTAATAATATTTGCCTATGCTTCCTGAAAAGGCAAGGCATGGGATTTTACGCATGTGGAAGCACATAGGGATACGCATAACAATAAGATTTTAGACAGATAAGTTACATCATAATAAAGCATAACCAGCTTTGAAAAATACGAGTTGCACCACTGCACTGATTGTGAGATAAACATATGCACATGACTAAATAAAGCTGAAGTCAAAGAGATTCTGTGATACCTAAACACGTTTTACATACGCATACAAATAAATGTCTACCGTATGTAAATCTTAAACAGGGAACATCAGAAGACATTCTCTCTCCTTCCTTTCTACCTTCTTTCTCCGTCTGCTATGCGTGTGCTTTTAGTTTTCTATGTATTGTATACGTATTAGGGATTTGTTGATTTGTAGCCGTAGCCGTGCTCTGTGCACGCATAACTACTTCTGTACTATGCCCCAAAATAATATATAAACCTGGAAGTTATTTTCTTGGCTTAGACTCAGCCACAAGACTCTTATGCAAGTAGTTTTTTATTTTCTGTGGTTTCATTCATGCTACATCCAGTCAAAGCTACACTAAACGTATATCGAAGATGCATTTACAACTACAAGTAGACCAGAAAAAAGCTTAAAAATAATATTTCAGCTTTATGTCAGCCAGTCTTAGTTTATGAGACGACAGACTCGTGTTACACGTTCAGATCAACATTGAATGGATTTACTGAGACATTTACGAACTATAAATGAAATGAAATGCATGACATGACAATTGGCATCGTGTCAATCCCGTCTTAGATAATACCGGTTATGCTACTAGCCCGGCTTAAATGTAAGTAAGTGGATTAAATAAAATGCGTGCGTATGTTGGTGGTTGCTGCGTATTCAGTCGTATTCATCCAATCTATGACGATCAAAGAATTATCCAGTCAGCTATGGCTATAATGGCTAAACAACTACATACTCTCCTAAATTACTCGGCTATTATATTACCAGATATTAATCATAGCTATTAAGTGGTTATGTAAACGAAGAATGTTAAGAGAGGCATTCAGAGGAGAGCGTGAGGCGTGAGAATCTCATTGAGAAGACACACCACACCTATTAGCAACTTAAAAGATGTTCTGTGTTCACGCACTATTCATGTTATGATTCTTTACCATGGCTTCTACCACCACAAATCCACTCGTAATTATATCCACAACTACCACCACGTATATATACAGTACAATTACTTTGCTTAGTATGGTACACACTTACTAGTTAAGTAATCTTTCAGACTTAACCTAACAATCAGTATTTCAAATACTGTATTTGCCTTTCACGTGTGTAATATGAAAGACTCAGTTTACATCTTCCGAAAACGTTATTGTTATTTTCAAACTCTACAAAATGTATCTCTATACACAAAGCTACCTGCTCACTCTGTACTTTACATTGTTCGTTAAGTACTTTTACTCGCTAGCCAGATAGTAGTGAAACAAAAAATTATAACATGAAGAAAGTAGTAAGGGCACATGTAGTATCGGTTTAATTGTATAAAAATACATTA
Source organism: Pogonognathellus flavescens (assembly GCA_019776165.1). Classification (NCBI taxonomy): domain Eukaryota; kingdom Metazoa; phylum Arthropoda; class Collembola; order Entomobryomorpha; family Tomoceridae; genus Pogonognathellus; species Pogonognathellus flavescens. The sequence continues at coordinate 19,679 of JABASD010001736.1, forward strand.
TTTAAGCATTACTTGCTGCTTTAGTGGCATTAGGGAAGAAGAATGATTTGTGTGCGTAAGTCATAAAAATATACAATGGGCAAGTTAAAATGGGACGATAAAATATCCAGAATCAACATAGGAAAGAAAAGTAACCGAGAATGTGGCTGTAGTCTGCTAACTAGAATGTGCAGCACTTAATTTATGCACCTGCACTCTTTACTCACTGCACAAACACAATTCCTCAACACTAAGCACACGTTTCACGATTTACCATCAATGCAACATGCGGTAGGTGGATTTATTTGAAATATTATCATACTATGATATGGGTCTGCTCAGTCATATGGATTTTGTCTTGTCTCCTGAGTCTACAGAAATGTACATGAACACGGACATTTTACAAGTCTGGCTGGTAATTTGTAAACTGATTGAATGTAGCTGTATAATTTGGTTTGTCCATTTATTATAATACTAAGGATGGAATGTGTCCTTACAATGTACATACATAACGTTACGCTGTATCCGAAACGAACGAATCTTCTCTAGGCATCTTGTTATACTTTGTTCTAATTGCCGAAAAGCTCTTGTCTTTTATAGTCCATTAGCGGTTTACCCATAACATTTTCTTGAGTACCTACATACTATTGCCAACATAAGATTTATGCAGCTGCATTGAGAATTTGCTACAAAATTGCATACAAAATGCATACCGTCATGATACATGGGTTTCGATAGGCCATTTGATTAATTTTGCTAGTATTATATTTTACTTTAGCTATTACACACACAGGTAGATAGTAGGCACACAGTACACAGGCATCTTTGAAATATCTGAAAGCAAATGTAGAGCATACTAGTTTTTATATATGGTAATTTATAAAACTGATCATTATTTTGTATTCTGATGAATTAGGGTCCACCAGGAATGACTGGTTTACAAGGAGAGACTGGACAGATTGGTTTTCCTGGAATGGAAGGTCTGCCGGGTCCGAAAGGTGACAAAGGTGAATCTGGTATTCAAGGACCAAGAGGACCAAAAGGAGATCGTGTATGAAAACAATATATTATAACCAAAATTATAATACAATGATATCGCTGATGATTAAATGGCTAAATTAAAACCGATTTCCTTAAATAAGATTGAGACTCAAGTTTCCCACTGTGTTTAGGGCAAAATGGGAATGCCTGGATTTCCAGGTATACCGGGGATCCCAGGTTTACAAGGAATTCAAGGAGCCGCTGGAACTCCAGGAAATGATGGCTGCAATGGAACAGATGTAAGATTTCAATTTCTTATCAATAACTGTTTAGAAATCTGAATTTCGATGCTATTTCTATAATTCCTAATGGTTTTACTCTGAAATTAAGGGTTTGTCTGGTTTGTCCGGAGTGCCGGGAAGTCCTGGACCGAGGGGCTATCCTGGAAATCCCGGAGACAAAGGAATCAAAGGAGAGCCAGCTATCGCTAGACCTGGAGGTAAAGGTCAAAAGGGAGAACCGGGACTTTTGGGAATACCTGGACCTGTCGGGCCACCAGGAACGTCTGGATCGGATGGTGGAAAAGGGGCCAAAGGAGACTCTGGTCCTCCAGTACGGTTGCATATTTAATAATAACTATATGTATTATGCAACATATTATTTAACAGATAATAAACTTGCAGACGACAATTGAAAAATTAAAAAGGCCATTAGCATTTTGTAATTTTGGCATGCATCTGAGAATATTTAGAATTTCAGCAGAATATTTTGCAATTATTGTTTACGTTGAATAGGGAGGTCTTGGTCTATCTGGACTGAAAGGAGTAAAGGGAGAGATGGGACTTGCATTTGAGGGGGAGCGGGGTGACAAAGGAGACAAGGGTGCTCGAGGTCCACCTGGACCGCCGGGAAACACTGGACCGTAAGTTCTACAACAAAACAGGAACAAGGCAGTATTGATTATGATTGTACAGGAGAATTTTTGTAGTGTCATGAAAGAACATCGGAAAAGTGACAATAAAAGATCCCGAGAAAATTGGAAATATACTTATACATAACGTAATGCTGAGAGTATGGGGTATTGATTTTGGATTTTTGCTGTGAGTTTAGATGGCCTATTGAACACAATGGAACAGTGGTTGTCGGACCAAAAGGAGAGATGGGATCTAAAGGGGAGAGAGGAGATTCGGGATCATCTGGATTTCCAGGACCCGTCGGTGGACCAGGTTTTCCCGGAATCCCAGGTGAACATGGATTGAAAGGAGAAAAGGGTCTTCCAGGACCAGTCGGCCCTAGGGTGAGTATTTACATATGCTTTATGAGAAGAACATTAAATTTTTGTAATATCACATCTATCAAAAAATTGCAAGCAAATCAGAAGATCACAGTACTCTACTCAGATTCATTATTGCTGTCATTTTTGATTAGGGTAGAGACGGCTTCCCTGGAACGGTGGGACCATCAGGCATGAAGGGAGATCGCGGAGAATCTGGTCTTCCAGGTCTTCCTGGTTTGAAAGGACAAAAGGGTGACCCCGGTCGAGACGGAGAAAAGGGTTACGTTGGATTACCAGGTCCTCAAGGACCACCAGGGGTAAACATTATTTCACACAGTTGCAGTACTTTTCTAAACATTACTATATTTTTTTCAACTAAATGTTCTCCCTATACAAATTGGGCACGATCAAACTATTAAACTTATAGAAATCACATTTATTTTTCATTAGTATATAATATGTTACAAGATATGTGGAAATCAGTCGTGAACTGTGCTGTTTCATATTTGTATAATGAGTGAGGCTGTAAACATAGGAAAAGTAGATCATATTTTGAATACCGACGTTATGTAGGTCAATGTACAAATAATATAATTGGTTGAGTTGTGTGAGCAAATTGTGTAGTGGAGAATTTATGATCTGGACAAATTATATTACACTGCGTCCATCAATCTTATACACTATGTTTTGAACAGTGTTTGAAAGGTTTAGCTGGTGCACCAGGCCCAGAAGGTCCTAGAGGTTATCCGGGACTTCCGGGACCCAAAGGAGAAGATGGTACACCCGGTCTTCCTGGCTTAAGTGGGTCACCAGGTCCAGTAGGTGGAAGAGGCTTGCCTGGTAGGGACGGACAAGAAGGACTGCCCGGCCCAAAGGGTCAGAAAGGTGAAGGTGGTTTAATGGGATTGCCGGGAGACAGAGGGTATAATGGACTTCCGGGTCCATCTGGTCAACCTGGTTTGCCTGGAAAGCCGGGAGAGAAAGGGTTATCTATCATTGGTCCAAAGGGGATGGATGGAGCACCAGGAAGAGATGGAATTCCAGGACAAAAGGGTGAAAGGGGATTCCCTGGACCACAAGGAACTCCTGGAGACTCACAAGAAGGAATTCCAGGATTAAGAGGGCCACCAGGTATTTTAAATTGTATATCTCGCTTGCACATAATTAGTAGAAATCAATATCTTCAGCAATTCAAAAAGTCCATACATAACATGTACTTATAAACAGGTGACATGTATGTATTATAATATGTATCAAAATTCATAGGACCCAAGGGTTCCCCGGGTAGAGATGGGTTGTCGGGTCGTCCCGGTTTACCTGGCGCTGATGGACCGAAAGGAGACCACGGTGGCACATGTTCTGATTGTCGTCCTGGAGAGCCCGGCATGAAAGGAGAAAGGGGATTAGCGGGAATTCCAGGGTTAACAGGAGCCAGAGGTACACCTGGAGAAAGAGGATATCCGGGTGAACGAGGTGAAGACGGATTACCTGGAAGTTCGGGTCTTCCAGGGAAAGATGGTATTGCAGGATTCCAAGGAGCGTCAGGAATAAAAGGAGAAAAAGGGATATCCGCTGTTGCTCCAGTAATAGAAGGACCACCTGGCCCCAAAGGAGAAAGAGGAGATATTGGTCGACCAGGTTTTCCGGGACCACCAGGTCCAGAAGGTCAGAAAGGCTTCCCAGGGTATGTTGGATTGTCAGGACTGAAAGGTGATAAAGGCGATAGAGGACAACCTGGCTTAGATGGAATTTCTGGAAGTCCTGGTAATCCTGGATTTAAAGGAGACAAAGGAGAAAGTTTAAGAGGAGAAAGGGGTTTCACTGGAGCAGATGGAGTTCGAGGTTCGAAAGGAGATCCAGGACCTAAAGGTATCAAAGGCATAGCTGGACAGTGCCCACCAACAGCATTAACGAAAGGACCTAAAGGAATCGCTGGTCCTCCTGGTCCTCCTGGAGACAAAGGTGACTCTGGATCAAAAGGAAATCCTGGAATGCATGGCCGACAGGTACAAATAGTATCTAATTTACTGGTTTACTAAATGCAATGTGTGTCTAATGAATACACAGTTTAGACTTTAGACAAAACCGTAGAAAATAATGTATTTATACAGTTCGGGCACCCGCATGACGATTTAAAACGAACAATTCGAATGACACCTGAGCAGTATAAAAATTCTAAGAATCAACATTTTAATGAAATATAGGGAGACAGAGGATTTAAAGGAGAACCTGGACCGCCTGGACCTGTGGGACCAAGAGGATTGCCTGGTATTAGAGGAGATAAAGGAAATTCAGGACAAATAGGAATACCAGGACAGCCTGGAGAGCCGGGGCGTTCAGGTAGATAGTTCTAAAACATAACAACTTAAAAAACTTTATATCATTTGTACAAAGTGAGTGAAACCTTTAATAGCGAAATTAATTCTCTCTGAACATTATTGTGTGCGTAGTTAAAATCACAGTGCGATTATTTTCACAGGTCTTTCTGGAAGACCGGGACAACCTGGACTAAAAGGAGAACCAGGAATCCCAGGCGTGGGACCTCCAGGTCCTCCTGGTTTACGTGGTGATAAAGGTGAAATGGGTCTGATTGGACTGCCAGGAAAACCAGGTTTAGCTGGTATTCAAGGAGCTCCTGGATTCCCTGGTGAAAAAGGAGATTTCGGAGAGAAGGGCTTAAATGGACTACGCGGTTCAAAAGGAGATCCTGGACTTCCAGGACCACCAGGTGTTCCTGGACCCAGAGGACCTCCAGGACCTAATGGTTTTGATGGATTGAAAGGAGAACGAGGACTTGTTGGCGATTCTGGTGCACCTGGACTTCCAGGTTTTCCAGGTAAAAATGCAAATAATTACACATAACATGAAACATGTTGTCCTTCTTAAAAATATCCTAATGAGATTCATATTGGTGTTCAAAAAGTAACTACCCTAAAATTGATTTTTAAATAGTTGTTGAACCTGGCAATTATACTTGATGATGCCAACCATTAATTACAGTTGCATTTTGGTTAGGAACTTGAGATTATTCAATAAATCTAAGATTGTTACAGACACAGATCAATATAAAATCTCTTTCACAATTCTTGCAAATATCACCACTAAATTGTTTGCTCATTTATCCGAATTTTTGTAATTGTGAAAAGGTGGGAAAGGTGACACTGGTGTTCCCGGTCTGGATGGACAAAAAGGTTTTCAAGGACCCAGAGGTTTGCCCGGTGCTCCCGGTTCACCAGGGATGGATGGTTTGCCTGGAGAGATGGGAGAAAAAGGAGACAGGGGCTTCGACGGTCCTCCTGGCTTCCCTGGCACAAAGGGTGACACCGGACTTGTTGGAATAGCTGGGGGAAAAGGAGAAAGAGGATTGGCGGGACTACCTGGACCTGTGGGACCTACAGGGCTCGCTGGCCTTAAGGGTGATAGAGGAGGACCAGGATTGCCTGTAACTCGAATCCAAACAAAAATAAGAACCGATAAATTGGTGAATTATCATGAAAACTCTAACTGAATAATTAATTTCATACAGGGAATGAAAGGGGAAGCTGGTCGCGCTTCAGAAAAGGGTTCAAAGGGAGAGCGAGGTCAAGAAGGTATTCGTGGACCCCCAGGTTCACCTGGAATTGATGGATTGCCAGGAGAAAGGGGAGATAAAGGTTTACCTGGTTTCGGCCCACCCGGATTTATAGGTTCTAAAGGTGAACGAGGAAATCCAGGAATTCCTGGGCTTCCAGGAATTCAAGGGCCTAAAGGGAATGAAGGACTTCCAGGATTTCCAGGAATTAAAGGAGAAAGAGTAAGTTGCGATAGTTGTTTTAAACCCTACGCACTGTTATTATCAAATGTTTATGATTTTATTCTAAATTACAGGGTTTGGGAGGCATTCCTGGTGCTCCAGGCGAACCTTGCTTGGATGGTATGCCAGGAGGTAAAGGAGATCTAGGTTTCCCTGGCATCGAAGGTCCTCCTGGTCCAAAGGGAGATAAAGGAAATTCTGGGCGAAGCGGACTTGATGGTATCAAAGGAGAGCGAGGTATTGTGGGCAGTCCAGGGCTACCCGGCTTTCCTGGAGAAAAAGGTTTCAAAGGAGATAAGGGATTGTCTGTAATGGGAGAACCAGGACCAGTTGGCCCTCCTGGATTGCCAGGTCTCAAAGGTGATATAGGATTCAGAGGATTGGATGGACCACCTGGAGAGAAAGGAGATAGAGGTGGACCTGGACCCCGAGGCCTTCCGGGTAGCAAAGGAAATGAAGGTATTTATAACTTTTGTTACAGTTACAACGACCATAACTGGTAAAAAATATTTAAAATTGAGAATAGTCTAGATTAAAAAGGGTATTTCAAAAATAAAATCATCGATGCATCCGATTTGTAAAATATTTTGTTGTATTAAAGGAATTCAAGGACTGCCTGGAAATACGGGGCCACCTGGAGTCTCTTCTTCCGTCGGAAAAGGAGAAAAAGGCTTGCCTGGATTGCCTGGTCCGCCCGGAAGAGATGGAACTCCAGGGATGAGAGGAGAAAAGGGGGATCCTGGCTTTGATGGATTGCCTGGTGTAAAAGGTGAAACAGGTGATCCAGGTCCATTTGGTGCTCCTGGAGAAAAAGGAGACAGAGGAATTGGTGGAAACCCAGGTGAGAATATAATTTAATTGTTAATCATAGATTGAATATAATTTTCTGTATATATACTATTTGTACCATTGCGCATTGTCAATTTGTCTTGTATATTATTTAACTCAATTTATGTGTATTTACTGTGGCTACGCTACACCAATTCCATTGAAACCTTCTCTAATTTTGCTATTTTTTGTTTAGGATTACCAGGGCAAGACGGACGACCCGGCCCACCTGGATTCGAAGGTCTAGCAGGACAATCCGGAGACAAAGGAGACCGTGGCTATCCTGGTCCTCCTGGAATTCCAGCAATTAAGGGCGAACCTGGCTTGCCTGGTGAGCCTGGACTAGCTGGCTTGATTGGAATGAAAGGTGATAGAGGACTAGATGGAGTTCCTGGGCCTCGTGGTCCAATCGGGCCCAAAGGAGATAGAGGTTTGGATGGTTTGTCAGGAGCTAAAGGAGCTCAAGGTATGCCAGGACAGCGGGGAGATCGTGGTGAACCAGGCTTTTCAGGTCCTAGTGGTCCAAAAGGTACAATATATTACTAATTTTTGATACATAGTATTTGTAAAGCCAATAAAAATTGGAAACATTGTAATTTAACTGGAGTTTATGATTTGAATAGGTGAACCCGGAATACCAGGCTTACCTGGATTGGAAGGAAAAGTGGGTTCTCCAGGTTTACCTGGAGCACCAGGTCTACCTGGACTGAAAGGTGAACCAGGTCGGCCAGGTTTGAATGGTCAACCCGGACCATCGGGACTTCCTGGAATGAAAGGAGATCGAGGTTTTGATGGACCTGCCGGCTCTGTCGGGGCAAACGGTTTACCCGGAGCTAAAGGAAAACCAGGTGCTTCCTGTACAGATGTTGGTGACTATTTATCTGGAATACTTTTAGTGCGACACAGTCAATCTACCATGGTACCACAATGTCCAGCAGGACAGGTTAAACTTTGGGATGGTTACAGTCTTCTGTACATTGAAGGTAACGAAAAAGCTCATCACCAAGACTTAGGGTTCGCAGGATCCTGTATTCGCCGCTTCAGCACGATGCCATTTTTGTTCTGCGATATTAACGATGTGTGCAACTATGCAAACCGAAATGACAAATCTTACTGGTTATCTACAAATGGGCCAATTCCGATGATGGCTGTATCCGAAGACCTTATTAGACAACATATTTCGAGATGTATAGTTTGTGAAGCGCCTACAAATGTAATCGCTGTGCACAGTCAGACGGTAGACATTCCTAATTGTCCTGGCGGTTGGCAGAGCTTGTGGATTGGCTACAGTTTTGTCATGTACACAGCAGCAGGAGCTCAAGGAGGTGGTCAATCGTTGGCCAGTCCAGGGTCGTGCCTTGAACATTTCCGAGCAACTCCTTTTATCGAGTGTAGTGGCGCTAGAGGAACTTGTCATTACTTTGCGAATAAATATTCCTTTTGGTTGGCCACCATCGAAGATCGTGACCAATTTGAGAAGCCCAAAAGTGAAACTCTCAAGAGTGGGTATCTAAGATCACGTATTTCCAGATGCCAAGTTTGCATCAAAGCCTCTTAGAGAAGACCTTTCAGAGTAAAAGTTAACTATTATTGTAGCTACTAATTAAATACTTAAGGGAAACACGATAAAATTATACGAAAAATCGATTTAAAAAGTTATAGCGTGTATATTCAGATTTCTTGCTGGTTTTATATCTTTCAGTACTTTAAAAACTTAAAAATAGTTAGACTATAATATAGGGAAAGATACCTACATATTATGTACTTATAGTGTTCAGCTGAATATTAGCGTAAGTACTATTTTATTTACTCTGTTCTGTATCGTTATGAAACAATTTGTATATTTATAAGTGTATATAAGTTTAACATACGTATTGTTGTGGTGCTAACGGTTTCTTAAGTATGTTTGTATACTAGACTTGATGAATTGCACATAGATAATAATTTATTGGCAAATACCAATCTGTGACCTTCAATTTTATACTGACAGGTTTAAAAATGGAAATATTCCAATCCTTTTCTATATGCAAGTCAACTAATCAATAATGGAGATGAATTCGTTTGTGTCATTTTAAAATTACGTACATAGATAGGTTTCTAATGCAATTCCCTTCGTCAAGTCTAAAGTCTATATAAGATTTAAGTGGTAATGGTAATCGAAAAACGAAAATAACCCAAAGATCGAGCTTCAATGTACAGTCAAATAACAATAATTATAACATGACACTGTCTAGCAGTAAGAAAAACTAAATCGTTAAATTATGCTTCAAAATTTTTGTAATTTTCTATTGAAAAATATATAAATGTCTAAACTATACTGACTGATCTACCCGAAGTCTACCCGAAAAGCGAACACTGCCAAACGTGTGCCAACTGCTAAGTACTTAAATACTAAATCACTGCCTCTATAAATCGGGTCGAATTTTTTGAAATTGTTCAATGCATGAAATAATGTTATCTTACTGCTTAAAAGGTGAGATTAGCATGAGAAACGACTAGTAACTATAATTTTCAGTTGTATACTGACAGATACACGTACCTACATTTAGATATTTGTCATACTTTGTCATAAATATGAATTTTCACTGCCATTTCATCATTATTAAGATCATTGTACTTTTATATCTCTAAAGTACATTCAGAATCATTTTACTTACCATAATATTAATAATATCATTTTGCGATTGTATATCTGTGTACTGTACTATGTATAATGAAATTATGCACGCTTAATAGCTACAATTATACTTCCATAATGATAATTAAAAGTGTGCTTGTATTATTACAGATTTATCTAGAGACATTTGCGTGGAAATGAGAATCTAGCTTTCATCGACATCTATATTTCTGTCTGTACGATTTATATACTTAAAATAATGTATGAATAAATTATAAAAACTATCCGTAAATATTTTTTTAATCGTGATATAAAAGAATGCAAAAATTCTAGCTAACGATCACTTTTTTCTGATTTCGCTCAGTTAACATACAATATCATCTTCATTCTCCTTATTACAACACAGAAACGGTTAACAATTAAGTTCGAAAGTATGTGGTTTGCATGGAAGTATTATTTCTCATCATTGGCAATTAATCTTAGTGTACATTTTCACAAGTATTCTTGTCTCTCGTATGAATCTACATACAGGGCAGTTGGAAAGCATGATTGCATTTTTAAACATTGAATCAATGTCATTGATACACGAGCTTGCAGGAAAGCAAAAAGAATTATAATTAAGTACCAACATTCATTAAACCGAACCTATTTAATACCTGTCTAAAAGCAAACCCCAACTTGGAGTGGAATCGACAAGGAGTACAGATAAAGACAATACCTTCCATGTTCGTTCTTAAACGACCAAGTAAAGATGAAGACTTGTTATAATGATAACATCCGTTCTTTTTAATAAAAAGTTTCTCTCTACATACAACCTAATTACCTAATGGTCCCCAAACGATATTTACTACGCAGTGCAGTGAGTACCACCTAATGGTAACGACAATTAATGCATTGCGTTTTCGCTTGTCCTAAAAATAATTTTATTTATTTATAAAATTTCGTAATTTTTTAAAAATAAGCTACAAACGAACAATTAGATGAAAACGCCAAAGCGGCAAACGGCAAAGCGAAATGTCCAAAATTACATGCATCCTCCAGGCAGGTAGAGTGCAGAACAAAGAAGGAGGCTTGGCTGGAGCTAAAAAGAGAAAGTGGAGAGAAAGTCGTTGCGTCGAACTTTTCATTGCGTGGACTTGTGGATGTGGAATGGACCAGTCGGGCTAAGGCTGCTGCCCAAGTAACAAGAAAATCCTTTTCAGAACATTTTCAGATTTCAGAGAGTTGACAACTGTAGGCAAGGCTTGTTTACGTTTTATTTACTTCTAGTTTTCAGTGTATTTTAAATAATTTGTGCCATCCTGCGGATGTCAATCTCTGGTCTAGTCAAGATTTGTGATATTAATAATTAGTTCGAGTTGACAATTTTTCCAATTTTACGGTAATTATTAATCATTTTCATTTCCTTTTCAATTTAGATGATCCATCGGTGGGTACTAGGACATTATTGGTTTTATAGTAATATTGTACTTTTCCAAATCCTGGATTTCAGATTAAAAGGAAAACTATAAACACGGGTAATAAAATGTCAAAGCAGCTAGGACTGAGGAAAGATCGGTTGAAACCTTTAATTCTACAAACGAGGAATCAATCAACACAAACATCCGTTTTACAAGGGAAACGTGAGAATGCCGGGAGCAGCAGTGGTGGAATACCAGCCAGTAGGGGTTCAGAACAGGACAAAGAAAACATTGAAGCTGGAGTACCCCGAGCCAAGAAAATTCGTTGTAGAAAATCGACACTTTTGAAAGAAACTACTAATGAATCTTATGACATTCCAATTCATCAGGATCTTTTCCACGCGGTTTTACCAAATGAGGTAGGTGACACACCTTAAAATTGTATCAATTTTCACTCGTAAAGTATAAGAAAAGTATGTACAAATAAAAGGCATAATTAATGAGTATGAAGGTTGAGATTATGGATATTACAATTTAACTAAGCAGGTTTTATGACTTTACAGATAAAACATTTCATACTTGAAAAATTGGACTTTCGTGATATTCTTACGTGTCGAGTACTATCCAGTCGTTGGAAAGATTCTGTGGATAGCTTTCGGAAGTTTAACGTTGTCATTGATGAACGGAAGTTTACTGGAATATGCACCGTTCCGATGAAAACTTGTGAGATTCATGCGTTGAGGTTATCTCAAAATCGTCGTCTGTTTCAGAACCCTACTCCAGATAAAGTTGAGATCGGTAAAAGAATAAGTCAATGGAATGTAGGAGAAATGTCAACCAAGTGGAATGATCTCACAGCTTTGAAAATTTGCTGGAAGCCATTGATGAGTATTTTCTTATTTCGTCATTGTTTGAGACCTGAACAAAACCTTGTTTCGAGTGGATTTTTTCCTGATTTAAAGAGTCTCAGTCTTGACCTGGCAACTTCCGTTGAAGGGGAAATGATGAAAATTCAGGACCAAAATTTGAGCTATATATTACAGTGGCATTATCCGTCTCTGTCTCATCTTTTAGTAAGTCTTTAACAAAATAATAAATCTGCACAAAATTTTTAGCTAAGAAAGAACCTTGAGAGTACTGAACTGACTAATTGAATTTGGAACTGCTTATTCCGTGAATAGATAAATTTCATTGATACTGAAGTGAGACAAGAAATGCTGAGTAAACTGACATCCTTCATCAGTCGACAAGCTGAGACGCTTCAAAAAGTGGACATCCATTTTAGCAACATGTGCCGCAAAATTCCTCTGACTATTCCTCAACGATCTCTTCTTTTTCACACCGATGAATGGAGCTGGCATAATCGGGTTCAACTTGCTAAGGCGAATGCCATAAAGTTGTCTGAGTACAGTCTAGAAAATCCTTACAAAAACTCGGAAATTGAGAAAAAAGATAATTCGGAGCAGTGGCAGAAAATACTCCGTAAAGAAAGAAATCTACAGTTATTAATTTTGACAAAACTGCACTTGAATATTCGACGGTTTGAATACTTTCACCACAACATAAAAATGTATGCTCCGCAGATGACCGTCATTGAGTTGATTAACCTTAGTGTGTACGACATAGACAAAAATGAAAGAATGACTCCCCTGGATATATCCTTGTTTAAGGATTGCATCAATTTACGGAAAATTGGACTTTGGCGAGCACCAGTTTTACTTAATGAAAGCATTCCTGAACCTTCAAGTGAAATTATCAACCTGAGCTCTCTTCCGGGGTTAGTGACAAGCATCACAATTGATGGTCTTCCCGCAGAATCTAGCGACATTTTATTGACACTCAAGTGCTTACGTAACCTGACACAGTTTTATTATTCACGTGCTGCTATGCCTCGAAGAAACCATCTTCCACAAAGTGGGGTGACCATGTCTGTCATTGAAGCCTTATTAGTTCATCCAAAACTAACGAAAATCAATGTAACCACGGCCTCTTCAGTCCCACATACATTTTGTTTCGACAATTACAACGAACTGAGATCCAGTGCCATAACTAACAACTGGAAAGTAAATGAGATTAGGCAATTATGGCACACATGCATTAAGGTTTCTCTGGATCGCACTTTTCAAAAACGAGTACCCTAAGAAGATACGAAGAAGAGGGATCTAATAAGGTCACATTTTTCGACTACTAACTGCTACGTTTATTAGTTTCAACTTTAATCTAAATGGCATTTTTTCGTTTTAAATATACACCTGTTTGCTGATTTTGTTTTGATGTTTTTTTAGTTTAGAACATTGTCAATTGTATTGTATTGTTATAGCTTTGCCACGCTAGTATTATATAAGTAGCCTTTTAAGTAACGTATATATTTGTTATAATATTTGAATTGGTATTTTCTCATTAATTAAAAGTTGTATTAATTGTAATTGTAATACCTATATAACAGTGTACCCTTTAATTCATCATTCATCCATTAAATTAGAGTAGGATTATTTTACCAAGTAGTTAGATTAATAGAAAACCGAAATTCATATTATGCCATTCCATGCCATTGACTTCACCTATATGACTAATAGTAATTTTTATATTAACTTTCAGTTTATTAACTGCATTGCTTTTTTGGCATTTTATAGGCAAATACACTTAAGTAAAAAATCAGTATCGGTGAAAACATTTATATACAAACAAAATAGTATGACATGAGATATGACTAGTACAATTGCCTTAGGTAAAGATAATGGTTACCAATATTTAATCTCGATGAGGATGTTGTTCAGTAGACTCGGATTCTACAATCAGTCGGGCTTTGGCTCTGATTAATGTAATAGCAATAAAGATGGTTCCACCAAGTACCACCAAAATTGTGACGCATGTAATCAGCATTTTGGAATCTGCATCACCAACAGGAATGTAGACAGTACTTCCTTTGGAGTTCTAGAAACAAAATAACGTTTAAAGAAAATTGCAGATAGGTTATTGTAGACGGAATTTGAATCCTGGGGATATGATTACCGATTTAAAAGGAAGTGAAATCCATAAGCAATTGGCATCCGCAGATGAACTGCTGCAAAGTGTCTGTACCATGTGGCATTGTTCTTCTACCAGTTCATGATTCCAGTTTTGGCAACGAAGGAGTAGTTTTGGCAAAGGTATAGACACTGGAACGTAGCCTCCAGGATTAATCACTCCACTAGCCCCCCTACTACTGTAGAGACGATTTTTCAACCTGGAATGACTCAGTGGCTTTTGATAACGAAAGTGTATGGGCATTTTGACTTCCACAGTCGAGATCAAATTGCCTACATAAAATGTAAAACAAGATTAGAAAAATAATGTTAAATGGTTGAGAACAAGTTCAGCGTGGCCTAAAATCTGTGGTAATAGTGTAAAGTAGTTACCTGTTGGTAATGCTTGCAACTGTATGAAAACAGAAGAATTAGACTTGGCTAGCCATGCTGGACTCTCCAAATCTGTCCAGTTGTTTAAAACTCGGAGATAACCCTTGAGATCTGGCATTTGAGTGACTTCATAAGGATCTACGTACAAATCCGGTGTGAATTTTGCCAGGATGGCAAACAAACATTCCCCGTCCGCAAAATGGTTAAACGGAATGACAGAGCTCGTCACTGTAACCTCCACCGTATCTTCCAAATCTCTAAAAGTGAATCGTATAAAAAAGTTAAAATTCATCAACTAATACAATCTTAATGAGACTTTTATTTGTAACGCGTGAGACTTGTTTCCCGCATGCAGAAGCTCGTCGTGTTAAGGAATCTTTCACAGTTCACACCTCTGATTCCTCCACGAAACAAATGTGGCAGTGACAACTGACTAACTTCAAAAATTTAAATTATTTTATGAGACAATCTTTATTCTTGAATTCTATATTGTAGTGTAGTATTTTTGTACACATTTTCTGCTGTCTTTATTTGCAAAATTCATCGTTAATATTTTTAACACAATTTCTAACTGCTCTTACTAATTGTAACTTTTTTGTAAGTACAAAGAAACAAAATCGTTTATCGAAATAAATTTACATCTTAATACTAACTTCATGATTAAGGCTCATAGTTGTATAATGCATGATCAAGTCTCTGTATTCTATTCTGTTTAAATGCAATGTTCAGCAGCATCAATGAATCAATGCCATCAAAAGAAGCAAAAAGTTAGGTGGTTCAACCGAAGCAGCCCGTGCAAGCAAACTAACTAACTATAACCATGTAATTTTGTGCAAGAGTGCGTGTAGGTGCATGTGTAGGAAGGAAGAAGGGATAAGGAAGGCAGGGAAGGGTTTACAATACAAACATACAATTATATATACTACGTATTATATTACATATTAGATTACATATTAGATTACATACTACATTACATTAGGTTATATACTACATTACATTAGGTTACATACTATATTATAGTAGGTTACAAACTATTTTATATATTAGGTTACATACTATATTACATATATATATACAAACACATACATTTACATACAATACAAGGGAAGGGAAGTAAGGGAGATTAGAAGGTGTAACGTGTAAGGTGTAATGTGAGGTAATGCGTGTGACGAACGTATTTTTTATCTTTACATACTAACCAAACGATAGCCTATTATAAACAACATGGAAAATGCCTGCCTAAAAGTGTGCACACAAGATAATACTAACAAAAAACCCTGACACA
>JABASD010001737.1:0-35230 GCA_019776165.1 Pogonognathellus flavescens
CTTGAGCCCCCCCCCCCCTTATTACAAATTTCTTGATACTTCCCTGTAAGGCATTCACACATTTGAGAAGATAAGGAAAATTAATATCCTTTTACCGAAATCGTAGCAAAATAGATGCAGGTATCATGTTGAAAGTGCAGCAAATTCCATTATCCTTAAATAGTAAATTTAATTGCTGGATTATAAGGTTAGAAAATAAGTGACTGTGACAGTAACAAAAAGGTAGTAAAATGCATGATGCATCCATGTATTAAAGCAAACAAAACGTTTCCGTTGCCAATTTTAAATTAATCTAACAAAAGTAAAATAACAATTGTAAAATAGGTAGATTGAAAATGAAATAGAACTGCAAACTGTTTCTGTAGGCATGAATAATTGCGAACAATTTTCCTGTTGGTCTCCCCAATAGCACAGCAGTATCATGTGTTCACAACTCTGAGCCACCTAATAGGGTAGAATGTAAAATATATTAATTTTTATTTGCAGTATCATACCTTTATGACTTATTTCACTATTCTATTCACATAGGTACACTTAATTGGTTTATCCATAATTAATTAATAACTTACTTTTTCCAAAAATGCCGAGGTCCCACCGTACAGACCAGACACATTATAAGTGTCGACGTATTCTAAAGTTCTATTCAACAAACCCGGATTAATCAGATCATCGTTGAAGCCAAAATCTCTTGTGAATGACTTTGTTGAACAAATGTGATTCAAATAGTACATCTTAAGTAATATCTCATTATTTTCTTCAGTAGGTTCAGGGTCGCCATTTTTAAACACAGACTCTACCGAACTGGCAATGTGAATTGGGTTCATTTAAGATGGAAATGAATATAAATATAAATGGAATAAATTGAATTTTTCCGCACATACTACAATACAAATACTTATCTTACCGAATGTATTCCTCTGCAATTTTTTTCTGTACATTGTTTACATTACAAATTGTTATTGCTGGAAATGGAATTTGGTCAACCGCAGTTTCCAATGGTTCAAACGAAACAATTATTGGACTTGCTTTATATTGCTTCCAAACTAATGAGATGAAATAAGCTGCTATGCATACAGCCGTCAAGAATGCGATTATCCAAAATATCCTAAATGTAATTAATTGCACAATAATTTTAATTGTTTTAGCTTTTAATAATTTAGTCTACTAATTCAGGTATATAATGAAAGTCTTATCTAGTATACATATAAAAATTTACCAAATTTATTTGATTTATTTATTTGATTTGATTTTTACAATCGAAAGCATCGACCTTGAGTATATATAATTATAGAGAAAAATTTCATTGTGCATTAAATTGTTTATGAAATTCTAAATACACAAATGCTAAACGGTTTTAGCATAGTTTAGCGAAGACCCTAAAGTCACATGCTACGATATAAGTATACTTCACAAGTGATTTAGGTATTGGAACAGTGTGAAAATTTAAATTAATTTCTGTACGCAAGCGCGTATCAGGGGGTACATGTGTACCCACCCACAAATTTAAAAACTTACAGTAAATATTTCTAGTTTTTTTAAACGCCATTTATGAAAACAGAGCAAATTTGCACCACCCCAATTTGAGTCCAGGGTACGCCGTGCAAGTTTGAATATAATATTATTCCTGGTAGGGGTACTAAGGGAAATATGAACATTAATTCTTTAACGCACACTAATGGAAAAATTATTATTAATTCCTGCTAAAAATTAGGAATTAATTCATGTAAGGCAAAAATTAATTGAGGTAACACCTGAACTTGATTACAAAATTCAGAAAATTCTTTAGATCTCAATCAACCTTACCGTTCAACTAAATGTCTCCTTGTTTGTCCCACATACTTAAGCCCATGCTGGAAATAATGCGAAAAAATATAACGTTAGGTTAGACTACTAAATTTTTATTGAATCTATAAAAAGTAATAATTCAGTTATTAATTAATTGGTGTAATGTAATCGGATTAGCTCCTCCAGAATAGATATAAAATACCCACCATACTACTATCTATGCAATAGTCTGCAGTTACTGAATCAGTTGAGGGACTCCACCAACAAATTCCTTTTGGCGTATTTTCTTTAATCATTTTAATCGCTTCGAGATTTCTCACAGAAAACTTGACGTTTTTTAATTTCAAATCAATTAAACACAGTAAGGTTTGAGCTTTTGTAAATGTAAAATTTAGCTTATGTATATGTCTGTGTAGAGCAAGTTAGAATCAACCTTTATTTTTCAGAAGGAGAATTTGCTCTAATGGAATTCGTTATGTGACACACATTTTTTAAGCATTATAAATTATAGTTTAGTGCTTCATCGTTTTCGTGCATGTATTAATGGAACAATGAAATACAACTGTAATGACTAGCATTTAGTTTTGTTACACATAAAATTCCTCGCGTAGTAATAGCATAGCATGAAAATGGCTAAAACATTTTAGGACGCAACATTTTTTTAGTTGAGCACAAATAAAATACTTACGTCATTTTTCCATGGGTGTGCAATAGTCTTCTAACCTTCTAAAAGCTTTTCTTAGCCATGCATACAATTTTAATGGTAAGTAATGTATAGGTACTCCTTCTCCACAGGTAACTATAAAATATTTCCACTTTGTAAAGGATACTGCATTAATTTATGAGCTTATCAATTTCTCACTGTCAATAAAGCATGAAGCCTAGGCCAAGGTAAATTGGGGGGATACGCAATAGAATTATTATCTGTATTTCTCATCTCTATTGCTTTGGAATTTTTATTGTAGTTTTTGTGGGTGCATCAGCGGGCCGTCGACAATTCACATTTACTTGTTTATCGGTTATAAAATATTTTTGTAGATTTCCTTAGAATGTCAATGTCTATGTTCTCAATTTCACAAATTGTAGAAATCATTCATGTATTGTATGTATGTCAATAAATATAATATGCTGTTATGCAATCTGGTGTCCGTGTCTCAGTGTTGGTAATTTGCAACAGTAGCATGAACAAGAAATAATGGATTTACAAATGCAGCCTTTAACAGGACAATGCGTTTACTTATACAGGTATGAGAAATGACATGTAAGAGTAAGAGTGGTTTTATTGTTCTCTATTGATTTTATGCATAATGGACAGGATTTTACCAGTGGGTGTTCTGCAGATATTTATCACAACTATCTAATAGTATTTGGTACAAGAGCGTGTCTAGGATTTAAAAATGGGGAGACCTAGAGAAGCGTGAGAAGGACTCAAAAAAACTCAGTGGCAAAAAATGAGCTTTGCGACTTAACACCCTTCTATCCAGAATCTTGGATGGGGGTTGATCAAGCCCGGAGCGTCCATACGTAGATACGCCCTTGATTTGTTATGTACTTTATGGTATAATATAATATTCATTTAATGTATATGTAGGTAACTTCAACGGGTATCTTCGTCACTGTCGGAACTTTCTCTGGATGTTGCTTTAGTCGTAGAAGAGCTTGAAGCTGCTTTTCCCTTTAACTTACTGAGACCTTGTACACCCTGCCCTTTAGATTTTGAATAATCTGGTCCTAAAAAAACATGCATGAAAAATATATGTAATACATAATATCTTAATACTTCTACAATACGACAAGTAAAGACAAACTTACCATTTATAATTCTACTGAACTTTTTCTTGGTTTGTCTGATATGCTTTTTGAATTTTTCTAATCCTCTGCTTATTCTTTTCCAAATTCCACCTATTACTCCGTGTACTCCGGTTTTCTTTTTTTCTCCTTTCGCATCACGTTTCTAAGTTTATGTAATAATATTTATATTAGCACTATAGTACAGTAATTTGCTAAAAGTAATGAAAAGTACTTCAAAGATATAAGGCACTTGCTTACATTTCAATGTATTTGAAACAGGTTAAAAAATTAAAGGGTAGTAGAAGTACCTACCTGTCTGCTGCGTCTATGGAGGGGTTTGCTCACACTCTCTATGACTTCATCTTCTTCATTGACAAGGGGTCGTATTAATCCTCTCATTTCCAAAAGTTTTCTGAGGTCATGAAGACGTATATTATTGTTATAAACAGATCGTTCCAATACCTGTGCGAATTTAGTTTTTAGTTTTAATCTGCGAACCTAATTTTGTATAATACACTACCTATGAAATTTCCTTTTAAAAATGCAATGTTGCTTGCATATAGAATAATTTTAATTTACCTGTTCAATATTAGTTACGGATCGTTTTGCAGATGATACACTAAAGAGAGACGAACCGCACATAATGAGCAAAAGAACTCCACACACTTTTCCAAGAAATTTAACACCCATAATGAAGTACAACTTCTAATCGCTAAAAAGCAACTGTTCATTTTTCTGCCGATATCGTTGTCTTAAATACATCAGAATGAGAATTGCTCAATGCAACAGGCAATAGTTACATCGTTCGGGAAAAAATGCAAATTTAATTGTTGCATTGCGTCAAAACAAAACTTTCTTTCTCATAGGAATGCATTCACACACAAATACACACTCGTACATTACATTTCGTATTTGAAATGAACAGCTAAATGCACTAATATTATTAGAGTGATTATCTTTTACGCATTAAAAAATAGTATCATCAGGATATAAAGGAGTTGCGATTGTGTAAGAAAATGTCTGTCGGCTGTAATAATATGAACGTGATGAATGAGGGTTGACTTTTACATTATTAATGGCAGCAAAAAGTTAGAAATATGATTATCAACTCACTAAAGTCATTACACTTAACTATTTATGACCCTTGTAGTTAAAATCGCATTTAATATTACGTATAGATATGTATGCACTATGTACCTATGTATTATGCGTATGAAGTGTAGCTATAAACGCTGTGGGTAACAATTGCTCGCAAACCAACTGTTTTACTTTCCCATGAACTCGACTGTAGTAGACAGTAGTGGCTGTATTGTATTATTATTACATAGTATCTGTATTAGTGGGCGCAGTATGCAAAATGACAATTGCTTATTATAACTCTATTTTATTGGCTTACGTTTATAATGACTCATGTGTGTACATATACATAGAGCAGAAGCCAAAGATTACTACAGCAGTTTATGTATACTTATAGCGATTACTTTAAGATTACAGAGAAAAGCTTATACCATTTGCATACAGTAGGTAAATACAGCAGTTTAATACAAGGGCGTATCTACATTAGGGCACTCCCGGCACGTGTCCATCCCCCAAATTCCGAAAAAGAGAGATATAAATTTAAAAAATACATTTTATGTGTTTAAAATATTATGTGTGTCCCTTTTATGCCCCAAGATAGCTGCGTGCTGGTGTTCTCCCCAGGTTTTATTTTAGATACGCCTTTGGTTTAATACCAATGTAGTTTTACTGAACTGTGTTTTACTGATAAGGTGTCCCCTAATGAGTGATTATAAATTTAATGTTACGTTACGAGAAGTATCCAACTATAATCTCACCTGTTATCATGTTGCTCCGCCTTAATATCTTCTGTGTGTTAAGATTTATTATCAAAACTCAAATCTACGAATTTCTTAAATACAACAAATTTCCTGTAAAGAAATCCCACATATGGAAAAGCACTGATATATTATTGATGAGCTGATTGAGTGATGGGAAAAAGTTGGTTTTACGATCTAATTATAATAACACATTCCATTGTTTGTGCTCTCAGGTGACGAAAAGGTGGAAAAACTATTACGATTATTTGTATTGTAGTTATTTTATTTACTTTAAACTGCACTACACTGCTGTTATAGTACATAGTGCTGCTTTTCTTAGAATTATATTTCTGACTTGACGTGATAAAATCTAATTAGACTTACAATTACATTTCATGAGAACCAACTGCCAATTTACATACGCAATGAATGTTCCATGTGGTTTTATTATTTAGAGATGTCAACACAACCGTTTTAGAGCTCATCACTTATTGTCTGTAAAAATAAGTAGGTAAACACCATAAACATGCACCAAAGTTTAGCCCGCTACATTGCGTAAATACATAAAAATTCTATTCAACTAGGTATACACATACCATTTATAGATTTAAGTCAAGAAACTCGTTTGAATGACAAAGGCATTTTTAGTGGGTCATCAGAGTCACTATATTCGTCATATTTAATTGTAAGACAATACTAAAATTGAAACTAAACTAAACTAAAATGTAATACTGTTTTAAAAATTACCTTACGGGTCATACTTTTCATTACCGTAATAACGTATGTAGATTCCTTTTTATGCTTTTATTAGCTTGCAGAGACAATTTTCATGTCAGTCAACCTACCTACATATTCAGTTAGGATTTAATTATATTTAGTCATTGTATTTTATAGGCATGCCTATTAAACAATTTTTTATTAAAACCTGTCTATATCAAAATAAGTATACCTGTGTAGTATACCTCCATAATATATGTAGGAGGGTCTCTTGTAGATCTATTTATCTATCTCTAGTAGCTTGTAAATCTATGTATGCCTACTCTACTAGCTATTTACTTTTTGTACGTGTCTGTACTGTAAAATAGGAATCAATCATATCTAGTTTTGAAGTTAAGGATAAGATTCTATTCGGAAAACGATATAAAAAACATGCACCGGAAACCATAACAAGATTTTTCCCAAGTAAATTCTAGTAGTAATTGTGACCTTATATACCTACATATTCTGTAAATGCGGCCAATAGTATTATTGAGACACGCCTGCACCAAAGATAGCAGATATCTACTAATAGTTGAACTTCAATCAGTTTAGAAACCTTCGTATGGATATGCACTTCCAATTGTAAATGTGGAAATGGACTAGATAAAAATCAGGGTATCATATAAAAAGGATTACCTTAGTTATATATATAATGTTACAAATTCAGATTATTCCTGAAAAGTTGATAAAAAAATAACTATAGCTAAACTTTTCCGTTTACACAGTCTACAGTTGCTAACAATTTTTTCAGATTATTTTACACACGCACAATACGGTCACGTTTGTGAAGTTTGCTGACCTTTACGTTAAAGTGTGTATTTTTATGTGTAGGGTAGAAAACACTCCTACTTTCCCACGCTAATAGATATTACTAAAACTATCTGATACAATTGTACTTCTAAATGGTAAACAATAGAGTTAAACACAGTTGTTAGTTATAGTAACCTAAAACCTACACCTACACACATAAAACGCATCATTGTTATGCATGGTAAGCAAAGTTTAACTCATTTGACTCGTCACAATTATTCCTACACGTACAATGACTTTCTACGCAACTTTATGTAAAAGTACCCACATGATACATCAGCAGGTGCAATTAACGGGGTAATCTAGCACTGTATTAATTCTAATAAAATTTCACAGCTGTATCAAATTCCGATTAGGCATTAATCCTGTTTCAGTTTCCTTTTCGTGATTTTGCATAGAACTTTACCAAGGTGAAAGCCATCGATATGCTGCAGTTGATATTACACGAAGTCCACTTCCAATCCCAACCAGTCTATCCAAGAAACCTCTCAAAATTGCGTTCGCTTTGATCATGTCTTCCCTTTCACTTTCAGTTTTAAACTGATGTTGTCTTTTCTGTGAAGGATTTTTTAATAAATTAGCTATACAAATAACTTATTAAACGAAAATTATTTTGAGAATGAGCAATACAACAAACCAGGTGCTTATATTTAAGATATTGGTCAAACATTGCACTTACTTGTCTACTAGTCTCAGTTTCAGCACTTATAGGCAAAGGTATAGCTTGCATTTGCACACCGTTCCATTGACTTTCCATCATCATCATTGTATTATCGTCTGTGTAAATAGGAGGTGACGATTCGAATTTCGAGTTTAAATGAGAATTGTACTCATTATTATTGTTATACTCGGGAGAGATCATCATCGGAGTAAACATCATTGGCGGGGGCGTATTTCCGGGACCGCGTGATGCCTCAAAGCCAGACTCCATTATAACTTGACTAGGATCAATGACTCTAATAACAAGTCCACTCTAAACAAACAAACAAATGACAAATGACAAATAAAAGTAAAATCGCAAAGAACACTATTACTGTATGGGTTACTTGTTCGTTTATTGCAAGTAAAACTTATAATTTACCAACACAATAACATTGAAATAATTTACTTACAATTGCAGATAAAAACAAATATTACACCTATAGCTTAATAACGTAAATATATATTAGTCAAGACGGAAAACTTTATAGAAAACGAAAGTCAGGACAAACAAAAATAGGAATATTTTTTAAGGTAACTTACATTGAGTATATCCGGAATATTGAGATTAGCGTTTGGATCAGCAGTGTTAGTCACCATCATAGGAAAACCTAATGAGGCAGCGGACGCTTTATTGTTCTTGTAAGAAAGAAGTGTTAAAACAATCGAAAGTGTTTGAACAAAGAGAACTTGCATTTTATTTGTGATTTTTACAACTATAGAAGTATAAACAGTCAACACTAAAAACTGTGATTATTGACTTGTGGCTTCTGGCAATTTTTGTTGATTGTTTAAGTGTGAAAATTCCTTTGAGTGGTAGACAATAAGAGAATAATGTGTATAGGTGATTTGCTTTGTGAGTACTGAAACACATTTAAAAATTAACCAGCTTATTCAATGAGATGCAGCTGCATCTGTGATTAAATAATTACTGAAGTAACCAGAACAGAATAAAAATGTACAAATAGAAAACCCATGTAAGACACACAGGAAAGATAGTAATCCCAATCGTAGTAAAACTGAAGGATGATTGAAGAAGACAAGACCACACATTTTACTGTAGAAATATCTACCTCTCTCGTACTAACTTACTAAAACGTGTCTCATATTCATCCCACACTGTCAAGCTGCATTTGCCTTACTGTATGCACACGTAGTATTATTATTACTACTATGATAGTAAATCTGACTTGGGGGAAACGTGTTAAATATTTTATATGATTATTATGAGAACTTTGGACATGAGACATATAATTCTACACTTATTCCGGAACAATGCATTTCATTCAACTTATTATAGTTAGTGAGTCTCAAGTCTTGAGTCTAAACCCCTATGTAGTACTATACTACAGTCTCGTCAGTTGTAATCAATACAGATAGTTAAGGGCATACCTTATTTGTGTATTAACGTAAAAGCATGCACAACTTAATTGTTTGTTAAGAAGGTAACCAGAATTTGTGGGGGAACATCTTCCTTCCGGTTATATTAACAGGCAAATTATACACAGACACTTACAGTAGTGAATTATCCTCATAGTAGGAGACAGCTTATTAGTCAGTTATGCTCGTGTGGTTGTTTAATAAGGGGTTCATGAGTAAATCCCATATCATTTGTCTGTCAGTAGTGTAAGATAGAATAAGAGGAGCTTAATGTAGATATCTAACTAAGCTGTGTATACAGCGTCAATGAGAATCAGAGCAAAAGAACCTGTCAAACCGGATGATTCAATGTTTTGATAATTATACCATGAGTATTGTTACTTGAGTCGAGGTTTCAGTTTCACTTACTTGAATAAGAAAACATAGAGAAAGGGAAAATACAGCGTTCGTGTGGATGATGAGAGACATGTAGGTATGTGGACTAACAATAGAAACTGTTATTGTCTTAATTTATCTTTACGTTTTCAGTTCTTTCTGTTTCTTTAGTTATGTAGGGAAGGTATATGTCCCTAGTCATAATAAACATAATATTATAATATGAGGAAGCTATAGATATACCGTAGACTACATGGTTATACTACTTATTAACCATTATAAATTTTCATTCTCACAATAAACTTATAATTCGTCAGAAAAGTGTACAATAAACTTTCAAGTTTCTTCTTGTGTTCTACAATGATAAAATAATTGTTTGCTTTATTGCACCTCTCTGTCGTTTACTTAACCATGCATTTAGTTAAGCCTCTTTGTGTCTAATGTGAACTGCCACATTGTTCATTGACGTATTAACACAAGAGGCTTTATTTGTTGAGGGAGCAGCTGTCAGTTTTAATTTATAGGCTTTTGATTTATTTCCTTTCGATACTATTTCTACTGCAACTTCTCGATGGATTGCGATACAATGTTGGATTACCTATATTTATTACCTACACACGCAAATTCGAGAATATGTTCACAAAAAGAGGAAATCAAAATGCATATGGATGTTTATCTTATCACGTTTGAAACCGTTATTGAACGTTTCTAATAAGGAAGCAGCAGGGAACTTCATTTGCATGAAATTATTTGCATACTGTAATTAAAAAGCATGACTTTAATTTTTTAATTATTGATCATTGTGTATGAGTTTTATTTTTCTGTAAAATTCACATCAAAACTTAATCATGTCACATAAATAATGCTAAAATACTATAATCATTTTCTCCCAAATTCGTTTTACCGTTTATACACAACACGAAACTGTACAAAACAACTTTTACCTGAATTATAGAGAGTCAAACAATCTGAAAGTCGACATGCAAAAATACAAATACAATTTCAGACATCACATGTACACAAATGCATTTTTACAATAATAATTAACAGCAGTAAGTACTTAAGACACACTATACTCATGTCCTAGTAAGTCGATTGACTTTTGCATGAACACGTACAACAGGCAAAACCTAAAACACTCGTCTGTATAAGCACTTTATAGGAAGATGTACAAAATACGCAGAAAAATAAGAGAGAAAAATACTAGTGTTTCGTAAATGTGAGGATTTGGTTGCATACGACACTGCGTGGAGATAATAAGCTGCAAGTTTTGTACTCCAAGCTGATGTAAAGTACGGTAGAGTGAAGGGTAACATAAAACAGCACACAATAAAAGTGCACACACGATGGATGCGATAAGCGTGTCATTTATTTTCTTATCGAAATTCTCCTTCATTCCATAGCAGGTATGTTATCCTTTTAATGCTGCAAAAGTTAAGGAAAGCAATATTAAAGAGATAATTTCACATATTATACTGCGACAACCGCCTGTACAAAAGATATGAAAGTAAAGTATGTATTTAGTTCCCATTAATTGCTATAAGGTATAAGCTTACCGTGTGATATGATGTTCACTTTTTAAATGCACTTGCGACTCCTGTAATAAATCCTGCAAGACTTTTCGCAATGGCATTGAAAACTGTTCCCACTCCTTCAATCTTTGACGCTACTTTCCTAGCAGCTGCTTTCTTCACAGATTTAATCGATTCTTTTACTGTCTCAATTTTGTTTGCAATTGTACTTAAAATCCCCTAAAATGCAATAAAATTATGCTTGAAAACCTGTAAGAAACCCACAGTTATAATGATTGTAATGTATTTCTAATTATACCAGTCCCCCTCCTTCTTTTTCTTCGTCCTTGGCTTCGGTGTATGTAAATCCAATTTCTTGTGCTGCTGGTCTAATGGCTCCTGGGCGTCTTGTAATAGAAACAGATGCTGCAACTCCCTTTCCAGGGTAAGGATAATTTTCGGCTGTTTGAAAACTTTGTTGATTTTCCGCAAAAATTGGCCTTGATTGTCCCATGTTGTCATTATCGTTGTTATTGTTGTTCATGTTGTTGTTATTGTTATCAAAGCTAGTAAAATCGGTTTGAACCGGAGCACCATATTGATTACTAGGGGCTGGAGCAGGGGCTCCGTACTGATTACTCGGAGCGGGAGCAGGGGCTCCATACTGATTACTCGGAGCAGGAACTGGAGCTCCATATTGAGTACTCGGAGCTGGTACGGGAGCCCCGTACTGGGTGCTTGGTGCAACAGATTCGGGATATCCTCCGAAGTTATTTGTAGCTGCTGTTTGAAGTTTAGTATTAGAAGCTGCAGCAACGGATCCAATTGAAGCGGATGCAGTTACCTGTCTGTTTTGTGTACTTGCTGAAACTGAAAATCCAATTTTGTTTCCGGTTTTTCCAGCATTATTGTTAAAATTTTGTTTTGTATTACTGCTACTAGCAGTAGAACTAGAAATTCTGTTACTTGCAGCACCGAATCTATTATTATTATTATTATTTTGATTAAAGGCACGACTGTGCATTGCACGATTCGTAGTCGCGCTTGGGGCATCATAAGTTAAACTTATATCGTTCACATTCGTTGCTGAACTACTCTCACTGTATCCTCCGAAATTGTTGTTAATATTTGAAGGAGCTGCATAGCCCGAACTTATCTCATTCACGTTTGTCGAAGATCCACCTCCTCCGTTATCGTATCCACCGACATTTCCAACATTATTCGAAGGAACAGCATAATTTGCACTAACTTCGTTCATATTAGTAGCCGATCCTCCCCCATTATTATTGAAGCTACCGAAATTATTACGGTTATTACTAGCAGCAAATTGTCTGTTCACATTATTTGAAGAAGCTCCAAAGTTACTGTTGAGGTTGTTCATTGGAGCACCATACTGCATGTTTATATTATTTGTCGGAGCACCGTATTGAGTATTTATGTTATTTGTAGGTGCCCCATACTGGGTATTTATGTTATTCGTTGGAGCACCATACTGAGTGTTTATATTATTAGTAGATTCGGGATAACCACCAACACTAGCACTGTTCATGTTACTTGCTGAAGCGGAAAATGAAAATCCCGAAGTACTCGTGCCCGGAGCACCGTAGCCATTATTATTATTTGTGCTGGCAGCATCTTGATATCCAGTAGAGTAAGATCCACTACCTGCGCCTTGGTATCCGCCGGAAGGATAACCTCCACTACTTGTTGCAGCGTTTTGTAAAGTTCCATGGGAATTAGAAGCGGAGGAAAACAACCCTCCGGTAAATAAAGGAGATGAAGGTGGATTTAACTGACGTGGCTGCTCGTTGCGATTGAAATTATTTTTAGCGTTATTGTTATTATTATTTTTACTGTTGAAATTACTACTAATTGAATTAGGGTAGCCTGAAAAGCTACTGCGGGAGTTTGTGCTACTTGCGGTTTGATCTGACACAGTACTACTAGAAGATTTCGATATTCCATTCCCTATAAGAGGAATGCTATCTACTTTCTGAAAATTAAACAAAATTCATACAGATTAGCATTTAGAATCCGTCTTACGCCATTTTTCTACAATTTTTGCACGAAACTTCCATTTTACCCGCCGTACCCCAAACAATAATTTTTTCATATGAAAAAATCCCCTTTCATCTACAAATAAAAGGTATGATAAAAATCTTACCCGCACAGTTCTCCTTAAATATGTGTTTTGCGCAAATCCAAAAGAGCACTTTAAGCACAGCACAATTAACACAAGTCCTAGAATTTTTGGCAATATGAGCGACATTCTCATAACAAACGTATTGAGCGACCCTCATTCGCTCGACGAGAGTGTCTTGCTCTTTGATCACGGCCACTTCTACTTCCTTTGATATCAAACTACACACTAATAATTAAGTGAGCATTGGATCGCCGCAGTAATATTTCAGTGCCATTCTTCATTCCACGAACTCCAACAACGCTATGATCGCTCTTTGTGTGTCTGTCACTGATGACCATTCACAATTCACACCACCACCGCAGTCAAACGATGTATCTTTATAGAACACAATAATTTCTAGTAGCTCCGTTTCTGCTTTTATCATTATTATAGAAATCTTTGCAATTAGTCTCTCCTTGAGAGCCTGCTGTGCTCGTCCACGATTTAAAAAAGGAATTACTTTACAACCCAAGCAGGGGTTTAATTCAAGGAGTAGGTACACACGCATTCATTTCCATTTCATTTTGTATCTTATTGTATCAATTTAATAATAATGTAATGAAAGACAATACGTACATATTAGCGTAGTTATACCTATAGAGTGTCTCTGCATTAGGTATGGCACTCTCGTACTAAATACAATGACTGCTAACGTGGTAGGTACATACTGGTAATGCATATTAATAAAATATTATATCCTCCCTGCAAAAGAAAATCATTAACTACCTACCTATGTAATGTAATGTAAGTTTTCCTCAGCAACTACTATAGAAAGAGACGGGATGATGCATGCAAATGTAAAGGAAAAGGAAATCAAAACAAGTGTAAACTAAAACTAGCTATAAAATAAATACCTAAACCTTTAATTAACTAGTTTTTTATGATGCACTAGTTCTTCTATGTTCTAGTAGTGTGTTAGAAACAATTCTCCTAGCATTACTACTATAACTACGATACGTCCGTTTTAGCCTTCCCTCTAGGTTTACCGTATTCCGTAAGAAAACAATGTGTAGCATGTAAAGTGTAAACAACAGTAAGCCTCTGGTTAATCTTAAGCTATAGATATGCATGTACACTTTACCTTTATCACATTCTTGTACATTGTACACATGCCTTAATTCACTTTGAAGTGACTTAAAAGTTACCAGGTTGTCGTATCATTGTATGTATCGCAATATCCCAGCTAATATCTGTTAACGGCAGATAATCTATGTATATACATAGGTAGTGCGTTCCATTCATTCCAAGACTGCCAGTAGAACCATCAAGAAATCAAGAGAATGTACCATCCGTCAAAGACTGACATGTAAAGGGAAGATAAACCGTAAATACCTTCACACAGTACTACTACACTCACTTAGTATCTCATTTGTGTGCATTAAATGCAAATATTGTATGTATTTATGCATACAGCACGTTAAGGTATGTTTTGATGGTGGTAATGCGTTATTGTCATTGTGAGATAGTACAATATTTATATGGAACACATCAGCAACCTATCCCAATGGGGTAAACTGGCAACTCTTAGGAATTTCGCATCAATGGTTTATACAAAGGATATCAAATGCAAGCAGAAGCGTGCGGAAGTGTACTAGAATTTTTATTGGTGTATCTTATACATTATTATTGTAAGGATTTATACAGTATAGGCCTTTTGCAGTGCGTTCCATCATTTATACCTATACTGCGATTTGACTACTTTGACTACGGGATATGTAAATTTTTATGTTATCTCCTACTTTCCCACAGTTTCTCTCCCGACAATAATACACTAATCTAAACAGGGATGTTCGTAGAACTTATAATAATGTGATCGTGTAATATGGTACGTTAATAGACCACTCTGTGGGTTTGTTTACAGTAGAATGGCACTAAAATTTATTTTCCGTGTAGATACATTTACACTTTTAGTTTCATATTGGATTTTTACCTGCTAAGAATATAAGTAAGTAGGTATACTGCAACAAAACGTGGTTTTTTTTTATTTGTCTTGCTTGTCTATGCATTTGCAAGTTTACCTTAATGATAAAAAGTCTAGATAGATTTTTGTTCTATTTTCTGTCATAAGTTAATGTTTTATTACAGATTATAGTGCATAAAAGTATGCTTGCTACATGCATGATAGATATGTACATGTGTAAATACACGAGAGCTAATCAATGAGATAATTTTCAATCATTTCACATTAAAAGTAAATATTGTCCTATGTAGTATATCTATATGGGGGCTCATATATAGTTCTGGTAAAAAGTAGAGAACTAGACTATGCCAGAATGATGATAGGCATTTCAAATTTAATATTTCTTTTGTTATCTTAATTGCTGCAAGTACCTACTTACTTTTACTGGTATTATTGTAGATTGTAACCTAATGTATGTAGAAGTGACTACTTCATAAGTAACAGGAATAAATCAAGTAGACTGTGTACATAGGAAACGTTTTATGTACATTTATTAATTCACTTCTGCTTACCTATATCCTAATATATTATGTTTATCCTTATAAGCTACAGAGAATATTAATATTCTTAATTGAGTATAATGATTGGTTGTGTAGAAAGTAGACATCAACACAATGATAGCAAAATTTATTAGGATTGTTCACTTGTGGAATTGTTCTAACAAGGTGACCATAGATTACAAAAGAAACCATTTAAATAAATTATGACCGAAACTGTTCAAGAAGGCAAATATATTGTACCTTATATTGATAAAAGCATTAATCATTATAACGAAATAATTAGCTCAATTATGCCTTAGGTTTATTTAATTTGTTTACAAAGAGCCAATAGCCCCGTCTTTAATTTAGGTACTTATAAATATAATGTGTCAGTGAAAGCAAATCGAATTCACGTCAATTATTCTCACAACTAAGTAAGTAAATACACTTTAACCACTCGTACGTGTTCCGACTGAGTTTAATGAAAGAGAAAAATAATTGCACGTGTATTTTTTCCTGTCTTCCAATGCACATTTGAACATTTTTCTTAATGCATATGAGAATTGAGTAAAACGTCAGTAAAAGTAGAAAAAAGCATTTCCAGAATGCATAAAAGTCTGCAAATAAATTATTAAAGCTATTAATGTGGAAACCGATTATATGCATTGTAAAGCCATATGTAGGAAGTGAGCAAAACCTATACGCATGTAAATCAGTGAAGTACCTTAACTTGTAACGGTACACTATAATAAACAATGTTGTACAGAACAGATATATTCCTCATTTCATACTGCGAAACTGAAATTCAGACAAAGAAATAAAACGAAAAAAATATCTAAAATTGACTATTGTAAATAATTTGCTTATAATATAAATACCTAATACGTCAAGCCAAATCTAACTGGGCAACTAAAATGTATTGACTTGCTACAAATACCTATTACCAATTCTTAATTTCATATAAAGCTTTGCATGGATATACCATGATAAGGAAATTTCAGGAACTATATTTGGATTGAAATGCTTACTGTAGGGGTAATAAAGTTAATGGGGGAAACGTGGTGTTTGGGACAATATAAATATTTGTAATACTTATGGAATTATCAGGTGAATAATTAATTTATATTCAAAGCTGTTTCTTCCGAAATAGAGCAAAGCCTATTCAACTGTCACTAAATAATGCTAAAAATGTCCGTTGATAGTATAGGACTTGAGTAGTAAAAAAAGGAGACAACTGTATTATGTTCACAGCCACAGCCCACTATAGATCCTTTATATTAGTCATTATTCTCCTTAATAGGTATAGACACTCGATGAGTTCGTTTACACAAACAGTGATTAATTAGGATGTACTGGAATGATTTATATTAGCATTGTCAATGATGCAATTAATGTAAGCACCCTAAATAACACTTGGAGTTAATGGTTAAGTACATATTTGCATAATGCACAAACTTGTATTTCTTTATAGGTAATTGCGTTCCTTTGGTGTAAATCTTCAACGTATAGGGCATGCTCTATTGAGACTAACACCGACTTACTATAGCTGACATTGTTATTACTTAAAATTGATTACAATTGTTGCTCAGTCGTGTGTTTAGAATGATGTCCTTGTCCACCCACGTTGTGCCCCTCATTGTTTCCTTTATTAATTTAATACAGATAGAAGCTATCCTTGGGAATGTTGGGCAGACGGAGTATGCAATTTTTTACGACGGAAAGAATTTTCAAGGTAATTACTTGATTGAATCTTGCCTTAAATAGAATAATATATTCATTCTCGTGCATTCATTGAGACATTTTCCTTATTTTTGTCCAGGTGAATCCGTTTTTTTAAGTTTCGACAGATGCACTAATTTACCTAGTAGTTTTAACAATAAGGCGACATCGTTGGATAGAAGGAACAATTGTTTTGTCATTTGGGATAGAGAATGCTGTCAAGGAAAATTCCTAGAAGTCAACTACAAAAATTCTACTGGATACAGCGATTTATCTGTTTGGCAGTTCGACAATATGTTGACATCAGTAAGTCCATGCGGTAACTACACGACCGGTGGTAGCTCTTTGTTTATGCAAGAGACTTGGCCCGACCACACGGAAATAGTGGACAGAATTTTTGAAGACAATGATGTATCAGTTTATTATGACATTACAATGAGCAGAAGGATAGAATGGCCACATAAGTTTATTGGAGACGCGTGGCGATATGTGAAAAAAACTTATGGTTATTTTGGACCCGAATCTGGAAGACTATTTCCAATTTTTCATGCTAACAGTAAAAAGGCATCCGTAGTTCATTCTTATTTCGATTCATCAAGCTATTGTAGGAATGTTCTTGATTTAAGTTCTCCAGTCAGAAATGGATGGAAAGAAGAAACTGGAGATTTGATGGATCAAATCGTAAAAGAAATGGGCCAATTAGTTTTAACCGCTTCAAAAAGAGTTCACGGATCTCCTGCACAGAGCTTTTGGGATAAAGGCAAATTGTCAGACAAATTTGTAGAAATATTTGTCTATGATGTGTACAGAGGTATTGGACTCGATGAACAATCTCAAAGATGGTTTAATCTGACTGTGAACAAAACTGAAAATTTTCCAAGAAGAGAAATTAACACGTATTGGTTTAGAGATTGGTTTTACCCCATTTATCAAAAATATGGAAAATCCGAAGTGTTAAATAGTTACCTGTTACTTTTGGAGGAACACTTTCCCAGAAATCCTAATACTACATTTGAATATCAAGGAGAAATGAATTTCGAAGAATTTGTACATTATTGGAGCACAGCAGCAGGTACGAATCTAAGGGTCTTAGCCGAAAAAATGTGTGGTTGGGATGTTTCTAATGAATATAATCTCATACAAGCACAGTTAAGGTTTCCTTTGAAATACGATGCGCTCTAAAAATTTATTTTAAGATGATTAGTAGATTAGGGAATCTTTGAATGAAAAAATGACTCCACACGCACACCATTCCTTTTCACACTGAAAAATAATGCTCCATTCAGGGAGTATAGTACATATAGTATCTAAACATACTAGCGAATATTGTAGACTTATTCCTACCATTTTTAAGAAATGCATTTTTCTTTCATGAATGAGCTATTTTTCTTGGGTTTTAATTTATAAACTATAAAGAAATGAATTCAATAGTAATTTTATGAAATATTTACCTACAGATTTTGATTAAAAATTTGTTATTATTAACACAATAATTACCGCTTCCAAAATGCAGTTGTCACTTTAAGACTTACTATGTAGATTCTTACATTCGTTGCAGACCTTGCATGTTAGTAACAAAAATAATATTCATACAGACTTTTCTATTGTAATACAGAAACAGGTTATATTGTTCCCACTGTTAACTATTAGGACCTTTCGTTTTATCGGAAGTTTAAAACAGCTTCGTATTTTATTAGTAATAATAATTAATAATAAATTAAAATTTCACATAATTTTACTATATATGTTGGTTGTCAATTGTGTAATGTAATTTCTCAAATTGTTTCTTCTTATACTGTCTTCTGGTGCCTTTTGGGCATTTCCCTTGTTTTTCTAGTTTTAAAGCTACGAAAGAAATACATTTCATTTGTTATGTTTGCGTATTTTTGTTGATCATTTTTATAGTGGAAATAAAATTGTACTTACAAGGGCGTCTCCTTGATTTGCATGATAAAATGCATTCATTATAGTAAGTTCTTCCATCCGAACCACATACAGGTTCGTACTCCTCCGAGCACACACATTTCGAGTGCTGATGCTGTAATAAGCATCATTGATAACATTGTATTAATACAATCAGTAACTTAACAAGTACATGGACACTAAAACCTTTTTGATTTTATCTCTTAAGATTAATCGTTGATATACAGATAAAATCATGCTAAATAAAAGTATTACGACTTACACTCCAGCAAAACTGCATTTTCTTCACATATATGCCTGAAAAAAATTATGCAATTAAATTAAACACTTTATTTATACTTTACGATTAATTCCGTGTAAAAATGCAATTACTTATTGTATGAAGCACAATATAAACGAAATAATCAAGAATATTTCATACTTTTGTTATAAAATCTTTCACAATTCAATAAACAAAGACTGTGGTAAATTTTCCCATCGGACCCACACGTCGGGACATCATTTGAAGAGAGTTTACACATGCAACCAACTGTTACATTAATAACACAGAAAGTTGTAAGTAAAAGAATCGCAATAGTTTTGTATCTGGGAGAATGCGTCATGTTCTTGTCACTAGTGTAGATTCTACGATTATTACAATGGAAATATCTGTGTGCAATAATCTTAGCACAGTATTAAAGGAAGGAAATAATATTATTATGTCACTCAAAGTTGCAGAATTCTGAAACTCAACAGTTGTATTTACTAATCTAGTAGTAAACGGTAAATAGCAAATTCCTGCTTAAAGTAACGGAACTTCCCTATTTGATTTAATCAATGCGATTCTTTATAAGTACAAATTCTTCCGTATGAAATTCTTTCTTATCAATACAAACTAAAATTTAAAAATATTTCTCAATATGTTCTAATATTGTGTAAAATGTGGTGAGAATAATATTCTCTTCTCGTTTAACGGTTTTTTACTCGGTAGGGATATTATATACCGTAACTAGGAATAGACTCAGACACAGAGGGACTAAAATATTTGTTCTATAAAGAAAAGTATAACACACACAAATACAAATATTTGTGGCTTGTGGCAAACACACACCAAAGCAATGTTGATATTATACCGAACCTTGTGTGCGAACAATACCTACAGTACGTATATTATAATTCACTGAAAAAATAAGATAAAAAAATGCGAATCACATTGGACCATGATAATTTTGATAATATTGTTTGTTCGAAGAAGTGACAACTCCAAAGTGCATAAGCATGCAAAAGTCTTTATCTTGGACAGCTTACTACATCCAAATAGATTACACAGATACCGAGAATATAGTAACAGTTATTTTGTGAGCTTAGCATTTTCAAATTCAATTATGTAATTTTCCATAGGCAATTAATTAATTGTGACCTCATGAAAAGCATTCATCTGATTTTTGTGGAAATAATCCATTAAGTATAACGATAGATAAAAAGGTGTAACCATCAAAAACTCAAATCTCATGGTGCTGCAGGTACAAAGTGCTTGTACAAGGAAATATAAATGTAGTGGTGATGTTATTTTATTATGTGCATTGTAATCGAGATGCAAAATAATATTGTGTAAAACAA
The DNA here is from genome assembly GCA_019776165.1 of Pogonognathellus flavescens. Classification (NCBI taxonomy): domain Eukaryota; kingdom Metazoa; phylum Arthropoda; class Collembola; order Entomobryomorpha; family Tomoceridae; genus Pogonognathellus; species Pogonognathellus flavescens. Next base: position 20,790 of record JABASD010001737.1, read on the forward strand.
TACCTATGGCATTCGTTCCTATTTATCTGTACCTTTCCTTATTATTATAGGTACATCTTTATTCATTCGTTTGACTTGAGTAATGAAAAATCGCAGAATTGTATTGTACACTTAAATAAAATACATAGTCCACTTGTTTAGTGTAATCTAATCGTTCTACGACCCATTAATGTCAACTAAATCGTGTAAGTTTACATGTATTTTTTCTCGTAGCTACATTACCATCGTCTACCACCGGGCTTATAAATAAAGCTGTACTGTACTTCAATCAATCACTCATTCCATTCATTTTCCGTATGTGCAATTCATACATTATGGGTGATTGAACCCTTCTAAATGTTAAACTAAGCAAGGGTGTAACAATACAGTGTTGGCATTGCAAAGGCTTTGAACTAATAATGGCTTTGTTCTTAGAATAGTAACAATATTATTCTACTATACACCGAAGTTATAGTAATAAAAGATAAATTCATTGAAATGAAAAATATGACCCTCCTTGATTCATTCCATACAGACTAAACATATATACGTGTGATAATGACAATGCAGACAAAAATGTGATGATTCTACATGCACATTTTTATGGAAATGAATGAATTGTAACAAAAATGTTAGACCAAATAGCGAAAGCAATAACTTGCTTTTAATTAAACAAATGACTTGCATTTTGAAACTCATTAAAAAACAATTCGTTTGTAATGCAAAGAACTGAATGTGCGTCACAGATAATATTAGCAGAAAATTACACCTATTCATTGATTTCTGATTATCTGAATTTTTATGGGAACAACCTAATGTACATTTTCCAGAAAATATAATAACTACGATGATTATGGTTTCAGTAAACAGCGGAAATGTTGCCGTAGGTAAGTGCAATTTTCCATCTCAAGTTCAACTCACTTAAATACTAATCAATATCTACAAGCTAGGCTTTTTTTAGTTTACTCCCATTTTATGACACCATGGCATGCCATTTTTACAGGATTATTGTAAACACATGAGGAAAAGTAATCTCATTCGTTCATAATCCCGTTTAATCCTACCAAACAACTCATAAACAGTAATCCCAATCAATTAAGTACTCCTCTCTGGTAAATTATCAACTATTAATAGATATACGTCAATCGCTCTTGATTCGCTCACGTTTCAGTATAAATTGATTACAAGGTGTTTTGTGTTTATGTTGTGTAACTTGTTTAATGCAGGTTCGTAATAAAAGCCAGCAACTGACAGAACTCACATTTAATACATTTTTGAAGTAGGAATTACAGTTTTGCCTGTCAATCCTAAGCGTTTATTGCTGCGAGAAACTCTATAAAGCATCAAGTTACATTGCGACATTTTATATGGCGAATTTCCACTTTCCACACACTTTACTAATAATTATGTAAGTATTTCAGGTATATTGTGATAGTTTACGTACGTTTTACGCTGGTTTGATGAATGCTTGACTGTTGAGTGTTTCATGCTTAGTGTATTACAAGCAGTGGTAGAACATACAAATTTTAGGCTGTCGTAAAAACTTTTAGCAGTAAATCTATACTTTCTGTGTCGAGATTTTGTTTTAATCTGCTGGAGCTTACAGAGCTTAATGAATATAAGTACTTTAATACCTACGTGTATTTACTTATAGTGCAATTAGGTTTATCTCATATGGGGATTTAATAACTCCAGGCACTCATTGAAGGATTAAAGGATTGCTTTCGCATGTTTAATTTTTCCAGCCATTCATATCCATCTTACACAAGATGATTAAGCAGAAATGAATCAACTGTAATTAAGTTAAATGGTAGGTATTTTTTAAATTGAAATGAAATTGGTTGACGATTTTTGTAATACCTACAACATTAAATGTCAAATGGCAACTTACAAACTTTCATGTACATCTACATACCTAGATTCTTCTGAAGTCAAGGTTTCCATTTATGTTTAATTCAGCATAAAATCTGCTGAACAAACTCTGTGTGCAATTCACTAGCAATTAGTTAAGTTATAATATGAATATAATTCCGTGGAAAATGGTTAGATTACCGTGTAATGGAGTTTGAAAGTCTGATAAGTACACGAAATATATAAATCAGGATTTTTTAATGTTTGCCAAAGTTCATAAACCGCAAAGGTTCATTTAGAAAAACAAATACCAACATGGAAACATTCCTGTAGGGTATAGTGAACTTACTTAGCATGTACTTAGGTGCATTGAGATTGTTGCATGCTTGAAGCTTGAGCAACTGGAACCTTCGAAGGATTTAGTAACAGTAAAACACAAATATAATCACGACACATAGGTTCAAGTTAGTAAAACTCATAGAAATGGACATGCTCATACATAATAATTCGGATCGGGTTAATAAGGCCACATTGCCACATGGTAGCTGTGAATTACATTACTGTTAATATATGTAGCTGCATATCAAATACACTTTAGTCATAGCGAACTTTAGGCTAGCAAAATCTTTAGGTATTTCGTATAGTAGTATAGTGCATGGGGATCGTTTAAAATCTAAAAACATAGTTAATGATGCTATCTGATTAATTATTTCATTGCGTGAGTCTACAAAGCCCTTTCTGCGGTGTTTGAGTGTTAAACAAAGCTCCCTATACGTTATTTTCGGTCATTTCACATGGCGGAGTCTCCGTCTCATGAATGCTTTGTGTGTGCAAAACGGAAAAGTTAGACATCTAGAGTTACACGTAAATCTCTTTGATCAATAACTCTATAACGTATACTACTATATCGTAAAACCTCTGTACTAGGTATTAGTGCATGAATGTATGTCTCATTCTCGATAATATATAGGAAGTATTTAGAACCAGGCTTGAACATTTAAATAACTGCTACAATTTTGTTGCAATTACTTACCTGGAGTATGTCTGAAAGTATTACATTTCTTATGGTTTGGTTTTGTTTTATAGTAAAATCCTAATGGTCAGTAATATATAGTAAGGTAGTCAGTAATAATAATGTTAGTGTAGTAAAATGCAATTCATGAATTCATGTACTACTTGCTCAGGTAAGTTGCAAAGGTATGCGAAGAAGAATTTTAGGAAGCTGTTTTGTTTTCTAACGGGAAAGTTCATTACTTTGTTGGATTTGAGACGGAGGACATTGTAGAGTTTGAAGGAAACATTTACTAAAAGTCAATGTTTATTTGGGTTCCGGGTCAGTGCCGGAACAATGCCTGTTGCCCACCGATTCATCTTGCTCATAAAATTTGATAACCTGTATTTTTCACTTTCTCAGGTCAGTTCCTTCTTCAGTCTCACGGTTTGATTCACGTTTTGCGTTATTGGATTTTAACTTGACTTTTATAAGTTCTTTCTCTGCTGTGTCTGTCTGTCTACCAGCCTGCAGTGTTTTCTAAACTATGTACTTCCATTTTTATTCTCATTCATAAATTGCCTATTAATATTCACAGGGATTTGTGACAGTGACAGTGACAACATTTGATAGTAAATAAGATACACAAATACAGTAGTTAATTATTGTGAGAAAAGTGCTAATAAGTTTCTTCGGATTATGCATAGAGTACTCATGTCACTTTCTCTTTTAATATTTACAGTCTGTTCTACTTAAGTAAGTTTCCACGTTTTTTTATTGTGTCCCAACTCCCTATACGTTCTCAGTACATTTTTATAGGAGGTGCATTCTATATTCCCGTACATTATCCCATGCATGCTTTTTTAATATAAGGTAGTAGATATGGAGATATAATATTTCATTTACCTATACATATAATACTAATAATACATACTTCAACTACCCAGATAGGCTTTAGGTAGGGTAAAAATATTTTTTTACTAAAATAGATTTATTTTCTTAAAGATTCCACATTTACAGCTCTAAATTGAGTTCCCACCTTTTACTTATCTTTCCATCTTTCCTTCATTCATATAAATATTGTAGAACTAATAATTAAGTTCTTGGAATCTGCAACTTGTAAGTGAAGTACCTAAGCTACGGATCTGATGACTCTGGTATTAATTTTGTTATCTGAGTGCTGAGTCTACTGAGTAGGACTTACTAAACATAAAATGTACTTGTTATTCATGTCATTCATGTGGGATGTGCAATTTCCAGTTTAATTTAGTTTTATGCTCTTTCAAGTGAATTGATCGTTTAATATCTTGCATTGAGCAATTTTCCTGGAAAGTTTACCTATATGATTCATATAATATCTACTTACCAGTTGCAGTTTATCATATTGCGTCAATATAAATTATAAGTTACCCTAATTGAGTTTCTCACTCGTAATAAATCGAATAAACAGCAATTACCAAAGTTTCTGGATAATTGACATTTACAGTATAGTTATCAGTGCCTTCGTAATTCTTATAATCCTAATAAGACAAGTTGATTCCAATATTCCTGTTATACATACTTCAAGATAATCAGCCTGTCGAAATCGTGCCAGCAGGGAAAAGACGAACATTATTTGTAGTTATAGTAAATGATACAGTTACTAAATACAGAAAGGTGAGGCAGCTAAGGATTAAATAGGTTCAAAGTATGTAAGTGCACTTAATGTAGTACAACACGTGTAGATATTTTATGACGATCTTGCTTAAATACAGTAGTCTGAACAATTGCACACAATAATAATTACAACTTACGTCTTCTATGTCTAATGTCATCAACTATATCAACACAACACCAAGTGAACCACTATAACATTAATATCTCGTAAAGCATTTGTGATTAACGTACATGGTACAGTGGCATTTACGTACATGAGGTGAAACGCATAGGTATATTCACAAGTGCATATAAGTGTAGTATAATTATAACTATTACTATAGGATCTTATTAAGAGAGCGTGCTTTATAAGTCCATGGTCGCAGGTACAATGCAATTGTAATATCAGAAAGTGTTTGAATCATTATTCAAACTTCAAAGGTTAAAGTTGTAATACTAATTTATTTTGTCTACCTTTGTATTGTATGCACATACCCTATACATGCACATTATATTACTTACATTACAGGCATGATATGAAAAAGGAGGTTGCTCACCGCCATAACAGTGTACTGAGCTGATGATCATACTACAAATGTAAAGTGCATTTGCTTGCGTATGAGCCGAGCTAATTTGGTTTGACCGGAAGAGTGAAGCCCACTTTCCCATGGGTTCAATATGTCCAAGAAGGGTTTGTTCCTGTATGGACGATTGCTGCAACGGTATCATAAAATCAATGTTTATTTTGTAGGGATACTTACATTTGATACTTTTTTTACTTCCTCCTTGCTTTCCAAAGGCAAATGTATAATAAAAAATAACATACAAATGGACATGGTAAATCTCTAAAAATAATATTCATCAATTTGAATTATTTTTTTATATCTAGAGCATTCAAATATCGTAAACCCAGAACCTTCTCCTATGACGGCAATTCGTAAAGCTCAAGTGGAGTCTGAAAATCAGCTCACAGCCTTTCAACTGGGAGATCAGTCTCAAAGAAGACATTCTCATCCGAATCAGTTGAAGGGTCTTCAAGAATATGAACTCGCTAAAAAGGGAGCTCCTTCAAATCCTGAAACTCCATCACCGAGTCCGCCAGCTAGTCCTTTTATGGTATGGCCTGTGATACCTCCTGGTCGTCTCATGTAGCATCCCTAGAAATGTTGCAAATTTAAAAATAGGTAATGATGAATGTAATGCATATAAGATGCCTGTATAGTATATAGTATAAGGGTTAAGTTGTAAATACCTAAACTATCTGTAAAATTGCGCAAGCTCTCTCTGATGTTGATCGAATATTATTAGTTTATAATTTCGAAATCTCTGGCCTTTCCTTTATTTACTTACATCTGTAATATTATTGTTTGTGAAACTATTTGTAAATTGTTTATATAAACAAGATAAAAACGTGTAGGTACCTATACTACTTACTGGAAGCTTTTCTATTAATTAATATTCATTGCGACTTTCCAAATCGGTCGAGTTTCGTCCATCGTCAGTTGTCAAGTGCATGCAAATGTAACTGCGTGTTGTTTGTGTGTCCATAATAATATGATGTTATAATCTAGAGTACTTTAGGTAATCTGCACGTGTAATGTAAATAAAATTGAGTTAAAATGCTTTTGTACATAAGGAGAGTTAAATGATTATCTGCCTGAAAAATACAACTAGTGGTTCTACTAATGAAACTTGATAATAAAATAAATTATAAAGTGTTTTGTATTGTATTGTAAAAGTACATTGTATTAGTAATGTCTACATAGGTACTAGTAGTAGATGCGCACAACATAAAAAAGCGGAATATAGCCACTAGCATTGTAATACTAAATAAATGTTGTAGTAATTGTAATAACTAACAAGGATTTTCCTGCGATTATATTGATGATACGGTATACGAACGATAGAATATTATGATCGATCATATTAGGTGTATCTACTTCTACTACACAGAAAACTATACGTGAAAAAGGAATTGAACTAAGTACGAATATTTTATTTCGCACGTATTAATATAACAATATAAATGTATAAGTGATAGACACATTTTATGCACACCTTGTGCCTTGTTGTTATGAAGGTAATGCCATGTGCCATATTGATCTCCACCTGCTGCTTACTCTGTTCATGCAAATAATTACCTAAGTGGATAAGTATTCTCAATTAATTTTATTTGGATTATGTACTCTTGAAAAATATGTAGCAAAACTGTTTTGTGTTACGAATACAAATACAACTAGTAAATACTCGATAGTCCGTGTTGGTAATTTAGAAAATGGGAAAATAAATAAGGTCATATTGACACAAACGAATTAATGACATGATTAGTTTTGTTATTTGTGCAGATTTTTTTGAACAGAATCTCCATGTACATACTGTGGTATCTCTTGTCCTAATTATAGTTTTAAATCTGCTGAAGTTGAAAGTGAGAAGTTGTGTTGTCAAGCGTTAAATGGCTATTGGTAATTTTTCAATAAGTCAGGTCTATCCTCTGAACACTTTACAAAGAAGTCTTTGTTTTCTTGGGTGTTGTTCTTGTGTCCCTTATTTTCCGAAGATAAGTCAAGGCTACGGCTACCCATTTTTAGGTTGTCCAAGCACAAAACTTGTTTGACTTGTTTTCAACGACGAAAACACATAGGTACTTCATTACGCTTACTTTACTACTCGTGCAGCAGTATTTGTAGTATTAGCCATGTATTTTAGAAAGAGAAAAATCTCTACATAAGAATATTCTAAATGTGATAAGCGCTTTTAGTAGGCATGGCATAAAATATGATATAAAGGTTTCTTATACACATATAGTCTATATAGAAATGTTCATATGATATATATTGAGTATATAATCACAGATTGAATAAAATAAAATAACACCGTGCCGTGCCTTGCTATGCCCAAATAACATAATGGTGAGTACGTGTAATGTACCTAGGATTGTAAATCTTTGAGTTAATAATATAAAATTTATACGATAGATTGGAAGAGAGATATTAGGTATAATGCGTATAAGCATGTTTCTGATCTTCAGTTGCATAAACTGGTCTTCATTTTTATGTGTTTATTATTTATTGCTGCTCATTACCATACTAACATACAGACATCCTTTAATTTTGCTGTAAATGAACAGGAGAACTGGATTTGTGCAAATTTATCCATCTCACTCGGAGCATCGTGTACGTACTGTGTAAATCTGCAGCAATAAAAATAATAATAAATATTCCATGCAGTACTACTATATAGATTCGTTATACATTTTATACGGAGAATTGATCGTTTTCGTAGGAACTACTTATCATTAAGACATTCTCTGCCAGAACAAAATATTATGTACTGCAAACAGCAACCAACAGTTTTGAATACAAAAGAGAATCCAGATAGCGAAATAAATACAAGGATGAATTTTTCCTCTAAATACCCTGCTTGCATTACCACAAACAGAATAATATTTTCTGTTTGTTCTCTTGTGTCCGTGTGTATAGTCTGCATAGGAATCTATACGACTAAAGGTACTTTAGTATTATGTATTGAAACTTTATATAATCCACTCTTACGTTTAGTTGTACACGTTTGTAGCGAGTGAACAACGCACAACGTTCAGCCACCACTACTACTCCTGCAATTATATTATTATTTGCTTGTGTTGTCAATTGCATCAAATCATTGTTAACTCTTGTCAATGTCGATACTGATGGTGGCGACCTTCCTCTTTTCTTTGGTTTAAATATACCTTCTATAAAACTCTAATGTACCGACCGACCCACCAATGTACACGAACACCGAGTGTGAGTGCTACACGGATTTTTGGTTGAAATGGCTGTAGTTGTACTAGTAAGTATGGTCTGACGAGGGATAGGTATGACTCTTTGACGGACGACAGTACAGGGACAGCAGGGAAAACAGATAGCATTTTATTGCAGTCCAATGGTTTAGTATAGCTTTAGCTGACTACTATCAGCAGTTAGAACTTTACTTGCTAACTCACAAACGTTTATCTGTATTCCCCAATACTTGAAAGCGGTAATCATACTTTAGAACTACCACCCCAAATTTAAGCTTCCAATATTCCAATATATTTAGTTTCACAGTAAATGCGATGAATATATTATTTCTAATGTAGCTTTCCTGCTAGTAATACCCAAAACAATCAGGAATACCTACAGCTTTACTGAAAGAGTACCTTCAAACCTTTAAATGCATTGTCTGGGAGAAACCAGACTAAAATTAATGATGTTCAACTGAACAAATTTTCCGATTTTTTCTGAAAACCTTTACAACAGAATTGGATTCCCCAAAGAATCTATAATAAAAATATTATGCAGGAACGCACATTATTATCATAAAAATTCATTCACCCCTACAGAAATGTGTATGCATGTTTATTTTTACATCAAAAATTATTTGCTATAAAAGTATTTTTGCTTTTATCCAGCCCTTTTTCCAGTTGCACCAAAACAAATATTTTCAAGCATCTCCATTTCATTTTGCTGTGTTTGTGTATCAACTTGTTTTCAGGAATACAATACCTCAGCAAGTGTCTAGCAACATTCGGAAGATTGAGCATAACATTACAGTATTTATCTTGTTGAAAATAAAAGGAAGAATAATAAGTATCAGTATTTACTGCATGTACACAGTAGCAACTACAAAAACAAGAATGAAGTGGGCATGTAGGTACTTCACAATAATATGCCTAGAACAACACGAGGAACGTTCAGTTAATATTTAGGGACAGTGTACATACAAACGCTGTTCTGTTACAAAATGTATTTATTGCTTACTGTGTACTTAGAATGCATTGAGTATATTGCAACACAGAAACTCCCATTCAAATCAGGAATACATAGCGTGCTACGAAAATGATCATCGCTCATGTTCCATTACAACTTCCATTCCCTTTCCATGCACCTTGTGTGTTCAGTCTAAGCTATTTTCTTATTGCTTACCAGACACTTCTTCCCTTTCATTAACCCAAAGCTATAACGTACAAAGTCTCAATCAAAAAACAAGTCAGAATATATTTGCTCCACACTTTACATGTTAGTCTATTCTTGTGTTTCGTACAAGTACACATAAACACATTTTGCTCGGTTAAGGCATTTCCAAAATCATTCCATTACTATTCATACACAATTTAAATTCAGTGTTTTAATTGACAATGTAAAAGTGTATGGAAATTCGTGTGTATCAAGCAACTGACATTACATAAGAAGAAGAGAACATACCTACCTATGGTGGAGTTAATAATTTTTGTTAGTAGTGCTACATGACATAAGTACAAGTGAGCATCTGTTGTAAAACAATTTGTATAACAAGGATAAGCTCTCTTTTAAGTAGGTACACGGAATATTGTATAATTCTACGAAATCCACACACATTAGTACGTACATACATTATTAACGTAGTAGATACTCGACTATGTGCAGGCAAAGATGCTGCCACTGTGTATTGGCATGATGTACTCAACTCTTTCCAGTAAATGAATACATACATAATACAGAACCTACGTAAGTGCATTATACAATAAGTAATTTGTATTATTATAATATTACCACTATAGTGTCTTTACGTAAGCTGCATAAGCAGTAAAAGGCTTTGTAATGTAATATAATGGTAAACGTTCGATTACAAGCTGCAAGAACGCATAGCTCGGTCGTACTTGTACTGGAGTAGTGACGACTGACAGAAATGAATAGTAAATTACACCACACGATACCACAACAAGACCAAAGCGAACACAAGAGACGACAAATGCTGAGACTTATAGTTAACCAACACTCGTCGTCATTCGACTCCATTTCATCCATCCGATCTGCCAGTTCCAATATTTGCAGAGGTGGTTGCTTTGGCTTTGGCTCTAGGTACTTCGTGGATTAGTTCGTGATTTCGTGTACATACGTAATTCACGTTGACACTGCACTACACTACACACAGTACGATATTCCTCGTCAGTCACATTAGTAGTGTAGTGTGTGTGTATGTGTGTGGAGCATTTACTACTACATGCACTGGACTACTACTGCCTATATTATTTGTAGATTCTACCATACTAATATTATTTCGATACTTAAGAGTTTCAATTTAACAATTTATATAATTCAAGTCAAGTGAACACATAAGTAGGAGTTCGTTATTAGATCCTGGTTCATCAATAACAAGTATTATTATTCCTGCAAAAGTCCCGACACATTATTATTATTATTTAAATCTGCTGGAAGTTCCACTATTGACTATAGTAGTTAGATTTACATTTGTGGTAGGTACACTGTTATATTGTTAAATACTATTGGTATATATGTATGTACAAAATATATTATATAGAACACAGCTCCAGTAATGTGTAGTCCATTCATTGTTCACACGTTTACAAACTAATACCCATTAGTTCATTACTGCGACTAAGGTGTCTTGCGTACATTCACATTTAAGAATTCTGGCACATAGTCAGAAAATTCTATCCGTCCGTCTCAGTCAGTACTTATATTTATGGAACGTTGTTTAGTATACAATACGTTAATGTCAGTTGGAGTTCTGAATGTGAAGTTTCGAATTGATAGCTGCTACTATTGATTCAATTGAAGTCTCAAGTTGCAAATTGCAAATTAGGAACAGTCTGACAAGCATTTTCATTATACGGCTGTGCTCTGATTTGGATTACCTAAATATTTATACACACTTGTTGTCAAACCATAACCTGAATTAGATTGTTCTCTCAGTTCTCAGTATTTTATTGCTGAATTCAAATTGCACTCTTGTATTACACTACATAACATTTTGCAAATCAAACATTTCCATTCTTGACAGAAGTGCTAGTGCTGTACCATAATAATTAGTAATACAAGTACAAGTGAGTGTAACACAATTGTGTTTATACATTCAGTAATAACAAGGATTCTTGTACAACGTCTGTTTTTGGTATGTCAAAATATTCACAATTATGTTAAGATTGACTTGTAGAGGATGTGATGAAACATATTATAATAATTTTATAGTAGCGTGATCGAACGAAATTTATTTATTACCTACTGCGGCGATTGATTATGTGATGTCTATAGGAATTACTATGAATTCGAATTACTCGTGTGACTCCACGTTTCTCATTCATGTACGATTTCTTTGTTCTACATAGGTTTTGGCTGTGTCAGCTCGCAGCAGCTCTTCTAGTCCAGATAAACAGTCCAATCATCCGATATTCATTTTGGTCTCTGATACTCCACCAATCTTCCACTCTCTGCGGAAGCCTTGTGTCTAAGAGCATAACATATGCTGTGCTTTTCATAGCCATATTTCCAAGAAATCTCTGGATTCTATTTAAAAGGTGATGATTGTTCATTTTAATACATTTATTTCCATTAGGGGTAATTGTACATTGAAGTAGTGTAGATTTTATGAGACAGTGTAATGAGGACAAAAATTAATTTGGTGAGAGTACTACGGAGGTGTGTCAGTGTGTCATCAACAAATATTTATTTTCTTGTTACGTTATGTCTACAAAAAGATTAGAGGCTTAATGTGTAGTTTGGTTCTTTAAACTAATGTCCATAATTGGAGTTTGTTTGCTTACATATTTTGTTTTAATCTATGTATTGTCCGTACTTTCCCAAATAATTACTTTATGATCACCTCTTTCTTACACAGTTAGTGTCATTTCGGTATCTTTATATGCAAAATTATCAATTTACTGAGAATGGAATCTAGGAAGAATTTTCCACTCGTTTTAATTTCTGTGAAATGTAGACAGTAATAATTTGTAGCAAATTTCAAAAATTCCAGTACCAGTAAAATTTATTATGGCCTTCCATACACAGAAGTATCTGCATACATGAAATTATAACTATAGGATTCTATTCAAGGTTTTAAGTACAGTATGATTAGTAACTGTGCATTGAAATGTTTGAAAGTTAGAGTGATACAATGGGTTGAGACAATACCCAGAGTGTTTATCGCGAATAGTAGGTAATAAAAACAGTTTATATGGGTTTTTACGACTTAACATGGTACACTAATCTATTTTCCAAGTATTTCATTGCAGTGCAGTGTCACATTTTTAAGTGTAATTAGTTTTGAGTGTACAGATATTGAACAATCCAGAGAATAGACGCACGTGTAATTACTAATGTGTTGTGTTTGTGCTAATACTAATTTGTGAATTTTATTCTAACTGATGAATAGGGAATTAAATAGAGAACAATATGCAAAATGGAAAGCTACACAAAAACCACAGGAACGTTGTCATCCTTTCAATAAAACCAAAGCGACCAACTTATCCAGAACATCAATCACTCGTTCCTGTTAAAGAAGTCCTCAAAGAATGGGACAGACTGGATGCCTACTACCGGGGGCAGCTATTGCAATTTAATGTGAAAACTCCAAAAAAGTCTATAAAGAAAAAGAGCAAGGAGAAAAGCTCAGTAATCGGGAAACATGACCACGTGGATTTATTTGGCGATGAAAATGTATTTCACGGGGACATAGACAAGTTATCCAATTATTCTGATGACGACTTGGATTTATATGAAAGCAAATTCAGTGTAGAGTCAAAAGAAAAACGACTTTGTGACGACAACCAAGAAAACCAAATATGGGACAACCATTTAGCAATTTCAAAGGAAGATTTTACAATACGACTGGACGCATGTAACAAAAAGCGTTCTTGGTATACTGGTACAGGAAAAAACAAGAAAATGTTATGCCCGATTGTTATGGGGAATTATAGTCCTCCCGTGGCAGCCGGATTTAACAGCGTTCACATTCAAAAGATTCTCTATCACAAGCTTGCCCCGACAGAGTCTCCGTCGGAATCAGGCCAGCCTGAAAGTTCTTCATCCGATAAGAATGGCAACAAAGTGATGAACAAAGAAAAAGGTCCTAAGTTGAAGGACCCCGTCGTCTCAAATACAAATAAGGTAGCAGCAGTTCCTCAAGCACCAATCAAGAACAATAAAAATAACGATTTGCTCTCAATCCCTCTTCATGTCAATATTTCTACGAAGAATAATGATAAACATTTTGATACGAAAATTAAATCTTGTGATAATAGTAAAGGAAAGAAAAACAAAACTGATCTGGTGGACCGACAAAATGCCAATCGTAAAAGAAAAATTGATCCTGAGTCTCCAGTCCCTGTGTCAAGTACTAGTGAACTTTTTGAGAAAACCAGTTCTGACAAGAAAGACAAACGGTCTTCCGTCGATGATAGCGATAATAGCGATATCTGCGAAAATGGAAAAAAACACTTTTCTCCAATTACAGACCACTCACTTGTAGGAGCACACCCCAAAAAGCAGAAGAGTCTTGTTAATTCAATTGTTCACCAATCTCGAAAAAGCATGAAATCTGTTGATGAAAAAGATAAGGAAATTCGACAACAACAAAGACATTTGGAAAGTAAGAAAAGACAAAACTACGCTTTAATCAAAGGACAGGAACAAGAAGAATTAGAGTCTATCGAATTGGCCTTTAAGTCATTTGAGTTGATTTTGGATTGCCAACCTCTCTCGCCAATCCGATCCCCACCAATGTCACGATGGTCTTAGAAACGTTGTTAATATGATACTAATGTATAAATTTTGTTGTGAAATAATATTTTGACTTTTGTTTCGTTTATTATTATTATTCTTTGGTTGAACAGAAGTACAGTACAAGACTAAATCAAATATATAAACGATTGATATGGAATAATCCCATCTCATGAAACAAAAAATGAAGCGTATACTGTTCATTTTATTTCTGACGGATATAACTTGCATATTATTAGCTGTTTCCAGGTTATACACATGAACATGATAATAGATCTGGGTAATATCGGGCAAAATTTAGTACAAAGGACTATTATAACTTAAGTTGTTTTAAGCTAGGTAGATTAATGAAATGCTAATTTTAACTTACTTCAACGTAATATCCGTGTTACCAAGGATATTAGTTAGGAAAGGAAAATTGTAAATGATGAATGAAATTAGTTGATAAAATGTTGAATTTAAGTTAGTTG
>JABASD010001738.1:0-35228 GCA_019776165.1 Pogonognathellus flavescens
GGGGGGGGGGTCTATGTGTCGATATGCCCTTGCTGAGTCATAAAGCCCAATACCCATATTAAATTGGTAGGTAGGTTTAGGTTTATTTTGTAAAAACAAAAGAGCAAGTCAGAAATGTTTGTACTTCGAAAACAGTTCATTTAAAAAATAAAGATAAAATTTTTTTATCCAAGTTATCTTTATCTATTATCATAAAATGATACGAAAAGCAAATTACAAAAAAGCTTAGTTTTTTAAATAGATACTATAAAGTTTCCAATGCAATAGTGCCTTGAATTGAACTAAGCAATATACTTATTATTGAATGTCGGTTTTTGTAATACACGCTACAACACACGATATGAAGCTTATCATTGTGATGTACATGAAAATTATTTAAAGTTGTTCAATATTTAATTAGGGTAAGAGGGAAGTATGTGATTAGCAATAATGTCTTTCCTTATAGACATCAGTCCTAGACATTTGCCTAGGTTGTTAGTAGACATTAAATTTAAATAATTAACCAACACGTGCACATCAACGTTCCTTACAAAGAAAAAGCTCTTCACAAGGCATAGGCAGGTAGTCAAGTAGTCTAAGCAGTTTTCGTTGATATAGCTTTCATTTTTCATTTTCTGTGTAGAAAGCCGTAGAAGTGGCTTTATACTGAATTGACTTACACTGTGCTAAGAAAGAGACGGCTGTTGAGGTTGAGGCACGTGCTTCGAACGGACGTGAAGCACGAAGGAAAGGATCAACAGCAAACATGAAAATGGCCTAGTATTCACAGTTCCTGTAACTTTTCTTTCTATCATATTGACTAATTTTCCTTATACCGTATATATCCCTTTAGAGAAAAAATTCAATTCGGAGACTATAAATAGATACCTACATTAAGACTTAATAGGGTAAAGACACAAACAATAAAGACATTCTCCGACTAAAATATCCTGCTGTCTATAAAGTACTTTCTTGAATTGTTTCAAAACAACTTAACTGCTGTATGTCCATGAAAATGCGTAGGATTTGATAATTTAGATATATCCCAAATTCAAATGAGAAATTGGCAATGTAAAGTGATAATGCATTTTATAGCCCGTCCTTTCATTATATACCTTTGTAAAGCTATATAACGGATATAAAGTGTCTGCATTGAGTAAACAATGAGCCTGTGCTGAGCTTCAATAATATGTGTGTATTTCAGCTAGTATTTTCATAGACAGAATGTTTCCATTGGACCACAGAGCGTTTTCACATTATGATTGCTTCAGTTAAACATAATTGCCTTTCATGCATGTTTCTGTTGTTTGTACATGAATGGTTCGATCTATTATTTAAATTCTGAAAACACTATGACGTCAATGAAACCTCTAACTTCTATGAGAAGGAAAATGCTCAATTAGACCTGTTTTCAACTCAAGTGAGTTACTTAGGGATATTGAAATCTATGATATGATAATGTTCATCACTGAAATAAGTTTAGTTTATACGCAATGATGACTTATTCCTCCGAAATGCTAATTATGATTTTAATTTTAAATGTAGAGGTATATCAAACGATATTATTTCAGTCTGAAGATGGCAAAATTCCATACTATATTATATCATCACGCCCACTCCCCCGAATCCAGATCTTGAATACTGCCTTGGGCTTTATTAAATGCTAGATACAGATCTATAAGCTAAGATAGCATAGCCTGGACATTATGTGCTTCTTACACCACTGAGCCACTACTACTGGTATTTACTAATCAAAATAAAATATATTACACAATAGGTATACTGTTTGCTAATGTGTGGTGTAAGTTTAGGTAAGTACATTATTTTTATTCTGAGACACTATAGGTATTGTTTATTATAAACACAGATAAATTGAATTGAAGATCTATTACTTATTTAATTGCATAGTATTTGCAGACACATGCATGTAATTAATTAGCATACTCAAGCGGAGGAAACACACTTAAAATTGATACTGTATGTTCAGATAGGCATTTGCTATGTATGTTTATTGGAGCAGCACAGTTTTGTATAATATATTATGATGGTGATGGTACTGTTATTATTGGTTATATTATAGTCCTCCTATAATTGCACGTTGCACCTGCCTTGTATTTTTTTATAATTGCACGCTCTGGACACACTGTCGCAACTCATTAAGTTGAGCACTGGTTGAGCATTCCTATCTACATAAATGACAATAAAAACATAATTCGCTGCACTATTGTTAATTAAAGGGCGTTTTTGCATTAAAGCTAAAATTATTTGAAAAAAAATCAAAAATGAAATTCCCCTTTAAAAGAATTAACGCAATATGTATGAAACACCCACATGAGACATCATATTTTCCCCACGTTGCTTTGCAATTTTAAGAGTAACCTAATAATCCTATTAAGCGAAAAAGAAGATTCATTCCTTAGGGAGGATTCATTCATTTATTTCTATTTTTATATTTTACTTAAGTTCATGAACAGATTTCGTATCTCAAAAAAGATGAAAAGTATTATTAATATATACTTATGTAATCATATAGCTTTAGCTACTTATTTTTTGCTAAGATGTAATAAAAAGTTATATCCTCCAGTTGGAGAGAATTTCAAAGTAGTACCTACATATAAACATTTCCAAAGTTTCATTTGAAGTGTGCCATTTAAAGTGCTACTGTGTATATACTTGTAGTATGTAATATAATAAAAATATTTTTATAGTAGTAGGACATGCCTAGTAGGGAAATAAACATGTAAACTTTATACATTACATCCAACCTCTACTTACTGTATATTGCTGCATTTATTTTGAACAACAAATTATACTTTAAGAAATGAAGTGATTACGTTGTGAATTTATAAGGGAGTCTTTATCATTTGTATTGTTACCGTTTCGTTTTAAATTGTGGGGAGATAAGAAGGGTATTATTTACTGAGAAAAGCAAAAGACGAAAGCAGGATTCCTCTTTGCGAAGAAATATTAAGGAATATAACATGAATAGAGCTTAAAAGTAAGTAAACTTCAAGGTACAACTTACAAACAGAGACGGGACACACTTTAGAAATACATAAAGCATAAAAGCACCTAAGTCTATAACGTGTAAAACTCTGAGACGTATTCAACTACAATGATTAGCTGTAGCATTATGTATGTACAAGGTATATAGTATATAGCATGGCTTAACTCTCGGCACATGTTCCAACATGCGAATGGGTTTGTCTGACTGGAAATGAAGTGAATCGAATCATGCCGAGGAAAACGTGACTCGTGCTTCTTGTAAAATACATAATACATAAAACTTTCTTTATAACAAGCTTCTTATTATTAAATTGTACATTTGTAAACAACTTACCTAGAAATAAAAAATCCACTCTACTTTCGTTAAATCATATTTCAGTAGTGCTGATAATATAGACCCTAAAATATATCTAGCTATATGTACTATAAATATTTCTTCACCTATATCCGACTCTAATAAAATGATTTATACACAATACAGTAATAATCCTACTTTTTAAACGTGTGTCAACATTCACACTTCAACCGTTGCTGCTAAATGCATTAACTAGCTTTTTGCATCTCACACGTGTTTTTTATTTATTTTCCTGCTTGAATAAATCAAGCACTAGGACTGGTATGTCTGTAAGTTTTTACACACCGGTGCCCATTTTGCAGGTATTATTACTGCAGTTACTAACAAAATGTTAAAGATGCAATTTTGAAACTTTTCTAAGTAAATACTTACTTTCTAAGTAAATCTAACTTTACAAATTCTACAATCGTAAGTTAGAGGGTATTACGTTTAACGTGACAGTTGCTGGTTATCCTATGTACATCTGCATTTTCTCATTAACTAATTCGAAGAAGTTTTCTGCCTTAAAATAGGTATACAATACAAGATGTTTACGCAAAGCAAAGTTTGGAATCACGCGGATGGCTTCAGAAGAGGTCTTTGTTAAAACAGCCTTCGTCTGAACTTTCGTTTGCTTTGAAGACGGATACTGTGATACTCGTTATAGCCGTACCTATCTAATGTATTGCTTTCAAATTCTATACTCTTTTCAACGATACTGTTTGCAAAGCACATCAGCTATGGTATATCGCAGTTCATATCAAAAAGAAAAGAAAACATGAGCATTAATTACATTACAGGGTAATTGGAGCAGCGTGAGTCTTAGTCCCCCACACAGTCACATTTACTTACACGGGCTGAAAGATCACATTTCTCAGACACATTTTATTAATACATATTAGCTCTATACACCAAGTCTTTAATGAGAATGAACGATGCACATATAGATTTAAGGATCACGTTTCCCGGACAGAAAGACGATAATTAATTTCTAGTCTAGTTTTCTACTAACATAATATTAAATGTATATCTTTAAGTTAACAATCGCACCTCAATTCCTTATTCCATACTTCATCCCACGATTTCAAATTGTGATTATGGTATAAGATATTAATCATTTTGAATATCTTAGATTGGAAGTCTATAACCTACATTTATTACATACACGTATTACGCATTACAAAAATGAATGAAAAATAAGTCCGTAAATACAATTGTGTATAGATTTAATAAAAATAAATTATGTGTCTAAGTGTGCCCCGTCGTATCGTACATGCTACTTTAATATCGGTATGGTAAGTATTTTGTTAAATTCAGTGTATATGAACATTTTTTATATCATTATTTGTTTGTTTGTCAGACCGTGTAGCATTCTGAAACAGAAAAACAACACGTTCAATGCATGCCCATGAAATAATTAGCATTCTCATGAATGACGGTTTGTTTACAGCGTTTTAGTGGCTGTAACAATTTGTTTATGGAAGAGAAGTTTGGGTAACTGTAGAGAATCCATGTTTAACAGTTTCCTACCAGTACTAATTTATTCCTGGCAGTGGTATGTTAATCTCAGTTCAAAAAAATAAGAGCAAATTGCTATGCAGTATTCACATTGTATTGCTTCAATTATAAGCAATTAAATCTGAAAACGAAAAACAAGACTAATATTTCACACCATGCATAACGATTGGGAAACACGAGTTTGTGTTTGAAAAAGTGTGTATTACATTTCAATGACGATACGATTTCGATTTGAATTACATCCTTCCTTTTTCATTGTTTGCCATTTACAGACAGTTGAATAATATAAACCATTCACCAGTGCAAGTTAATCGTTTATATTATGTTTGTCTATTGAAAGAAAAATCCAATAATGTGGGAATATGCGTATGCACTTTGAATAATGAATAAGAGCATTGTTAGGAATAAAAGGGCAATACATTTCGAAGTTAGATGAGAATTCCTTGTTTCATTAACTGTTTTTTATGAATGAAGAGTTGTGGCTTGCATGTTGCAGCGACTAATTATATTTATCATTTTTCAGGTGGTCTGGAGATATTTTTTTCTGAAACATTACTTTCTGACTTTGTTGAATGAATATTCTCACACTCACAACTCCTGAACTATATTTTTGCGTGTAAAATGTTACAAAGTGTACTTACATCCTACATCTACGATTTATAAATTTTTTAACTTGGATAATACCAAGTGCGTATCTGTCATAAGGACGTTAGGGGTAAAATGCTCCTACCACAACAATATTTGCATTCTTGATACGCCTTTCTTTGTAGGTTGTATTCTGAGTATCCAAAACCTTAACTCATTAAATGCGCACGACTTTGTTAAAGATTGCATAGGATTATAATGCAATTGTAAATGTAGACTACTGAGGAATACAACAAAATTATGTTACAACCGTTTTCTCATAAATAAAATGAAATGGTCAAGGTTAAATTGAATTTCGTATGAGAATTGACGTTTATTTGTTCCACATTAACACAAACAAGATGTTGCCTCATACTTTGTAACTTCTTCGCAAATTGCAAATTTATTTTCCCATCTCTAGCAAATGTTCTAGAAGTGTAACTTTTTTTAAAGTTTATACAAAAAAGCTTATAAATTTGTTTGTGCAACTCACTTGAACAAACAGTAATTTGTCTGCGGTTCGGAGAATGAATCCGAGACAGATCTAATTATAATAATGTAATCGTTAGCGCTTTGAAACGAAAATGATGTAAAGTAATAAAAGACAGGAACCGCTTTTTATGTATTTATGTGCAAGGGAAACTTAGTGCTTATATTTACCCTATCGTGTTTCTATCGTGTGTCTGCGGTTTTAATTTGTTGTACCTCCCGTGACTACTTGGCAAAATACGTGGGGAAGTGTCTATCTACAAAATGATATTGTGCAACATTAATGCTCATTCATGAGATGACTAAATGCGCTGCAGAATGCACATGGAGTGAGCGTCCGTCTCAGTTTTAATATTTATACACGACCACCTTGAAAAAGCTAAAATGTTCACACAATTCTTATTTAACTTCACAACTTCGTTGCAAAGCAAACATGTTGCAATTCTCCTAGCTGCCAGTAGTAGTGCAGTATAAATTTTAGTAAGAAAAGCAATATCATTTTCTGGGTTATCTGTATCCGCATCCGCTTTTTTGTTTCTATTTTCTTGTCTCGTGTCCTGTCTGTAGCTCTAAAGGTATAAAAACTCTAGTACACATATAGAAGCTTACGATTCTAACCGAGCGTCTCTACTCTTTACACACTCTCTGTAAGTTCTGGAAGCTATAAACAGAGT
Organism: Pogonognathellus flavescens; assembly: GCA_019776165.1. Taxonomy (NCBI): domain Eukaryota; kingdom Metazoa; phylum Arthropoda; class Collembola; order Entomobryomorpha; family Tomoceridae; genus Pogonognathellus; species Pogonognathellus flavescens. The sequence continues at coordinate 6,625 of JABASD010001738.1, forward strand.
ATAAGCTGTATATACACGAAAAGTAAAGGAATCGTTAGAAAAAACATCAAAATAAGTTTGCTTCCTTGCCAGTTTCAACATACAGTACAGAAAAAAGACGGGACGTGATCTGGCACATAACAACATTTATTTACCCAGTAGGAGAATAGAAAAGCTGGGCTTCCTCTTCTAGTTTTAAATAGTCCAATGTACTTTACACATTGAATTAATCAAGATCTAGGATTTTAAAAGAAAGGCTGTCTCATCACATGTACAGAATCAGCCTACATCGTCCTAATGAGTGCAATGCATTGCGAAATCGTGTTCCATGTTATGTCTTACTGAGATTTTTAGCTCCAGTCTACACTACTGGTGACAGTAACAATGTAATTCTATACAGCTTATTCTACATTTTCAAATTCTACATTCACTAATCACTACACTACACTCAAGTGTTTTCTTTGTGTAAGATTCCGCTGTATTTGCTTTTTCAGCAGACGTACAAACAACGTCATATATATTTGTAAAATTTTGCTATAAAATCTGTAGTAATTTGTTATTAACACCTATACTTACACTTTCCAATACAGAACGCATTACTGATCAATTAATCACACGTATACTAGGTCTTATCTTTAATGTGCTATAGTTATGAGAATAATGTCTTCATTATGTCATTATCTGTATAACAAAATTTTAAATTTTAAAAATTCTATAGCTGATGTGTAATATTTTACTATCTTGCTTACTTTTACAACTTGTATTACCAAATCAGTTTGAAAAAGGAAGTGATCATTTAGAAATGTGATAAAATTTTATTGCCCATCCGACAAATCGTGTGTATAAACGCTGAAGCATTTTCACATACCTTCTTGCTTTCACTTAACCCATTCTGAGGACATTTCTATTTCGGCAACAACTTAACAACTCATATGTAAGCTATTTTAACAGTGCATCTTTTTTCTTTGTTTGTGGGTAGTACTACTTACATACATAAAGCATGGAGAACTCATTGAGAATTCTGCTGTGTCTACCGTATTTCACGTATGATTTTATCTCTTGTCTGTGACAGAAGAAAGAGTAATGTGTGTGGTATGAAAATGAAAGGGAATAAAGCAGAAAGTTGCCGTAAAAGAATAAAGTAGTCAAAACGAGAAGTAGAGTAGAAGACAATAAAGAAATGGCACTAAATTCTAGACACTAATAAAAGCAAAGTAATGTCTACGAGACTCTTTATATGTAGAATTGAATTCTGCTGCCCAGTTAACCCCAACATTTGCTATATGCACTAAATATACCATCCCGCACTGTAAATACATGGCAGTCAGCAAGTAATCTTTCATTACTATTTACTACTACTACTACTCCAATAAGACTCCTATATGTATGTATATATAGTCCTTTAGGAATTTTATACGTCTCTCCAAGCTTGTATTTGGCTATAGATGGTTTTACAAGTAAAAGAAGCTTATGTAGCAGGAAGGCCACTAGTAATAATACATACGTACGTGTAGTAGAGACAAAGCAAACCAGACTTTCATTTCCTTCACGCAAGCAATCTAAAATCGTAACTGTCTACCCAACTGTGAACTGGTGCTGAAGCAGAGGAGAAAGAAGGAGAGAGAGAGAGAAAGACAGAAAGAGCGAGTCATTTTAAGTAAGAAAAGTTGTGCTATGTTCCATTTGGCAAGGTCGAACGAAGTAATAGCAGACATTATAGTGGCAGAAAGGAAACGAGAGAAAATAGAAAATTGATTAGTATGAAAGTAGGAAGGTACTAACGGTGTGGGCCATTACAGAGATATATGCATCAGTAACTCTCACCTTTCATACTGCAAGTGTCCGTTGCCACCACCACCACCATGGCCATGAGTATTGACCATTTGCTCTTCCAAAAACTGGTCGATTTTTGGTACGTCTATTTCCATTTTTCCTTCTTCTTTGTTTATTCCGCAACTTTATATAAATATATATAAGAAGGTATGTTGAGAACTTCTATACGAGGAAGATAATGTTATAGACCCAAGAATACCAGTAGTAGGATCTTTTTTATGTTGTAGCTTAGTCAAGTGAAAGTTTTAATGTTTATGTCAGAATCAATGTTCGCAGACGAGTTAAGCTTGTATAAATGCACTTACAGAGAGTTTTCACTTTTTCTCTGCGACGAATGTCGAAAAGATTGTCACTTTGTGTTACACTGTTGACAACCTAAGTAAAAAAGCAAAAAATCTCCAACCAATGAAAAATATATGAGATCAGGTCACTGTGGTAGAGTAGAGTAGCAGTATTTCGCTTTAATATATATATCAAGGTAACTGAGAAAGAGAGAGTCTATGTATAGTTATTTATGTGTATCGTGTGAGTAAACTCACTTCAATACACAGGGACATATATCTTGGCGAAATATATATTATTGGCAGTTCACCCTAAGAAAGTTTCGGTTTCCGGCAGTTTTCAATTTCCACTTTGTCTCCTGTAGTACGATTCAAACTTTCTTCTCTTGGCACAATGATTTTCTCTGTTTATACATTAATAAATATTGTATGTATTATATACATAGGGCATGTATGTACAAATATACCGGGATATTTGTAGTATGTATGGTTTCTCAAGTTCTCATGTCTGCAGGATGTTGGTATAGGTTAGTATATACACTTAGGTACGATGAATTGCTTTTTGGAGTGGGATAAGAGTGCAAATGGCACAAATGAGAAAACTTTGTCAATTCGGGATAAACTGTCACTGTACTGTCACCGCTTGTTCTACTTCAGATTTGCAATTACTACTACAAATATTGTATCATTGATCACAATATTATTTTCTCTCTTTATATATATTCTTATAGAAATCTTGTGTAATTCTTTCTTCGGATTTCTCACCCTGTTTGACTGCTATTACTAAACTGCCTTGCACAGAATATTATACAAAGACTTTCTTCAGCCATAGTGACTTTACTTGTCTGAGATGAGATTACGCTTTCTGACAACCAATGTCAACAAAAATTTCTCTCATGAAATACGAACACTTTGTACAATCCACACATACTAGCACACAGTACAAATCGACTTAAATAAAAGTTACACCGCTTATTCCACTGTCTATTGCAGAATTTTCTTCAAAATTAATCCATACACAACTGAATTACAGTAAACAAATAAATTATTGTTCTCTCACAATTCCCAAATATGAATCAATGTCTGAGAAATAAATAATATTACAACAACTTCTTGCAAAATTCCTGGTAAATTCCTTCAGTAGGTAATTTGAGACAAGATGTTAGCCGAAAGAGAGCTTGAAATAGTAAAGGCTCTAACAAATGTAAAATCCAGCAGGATATCTTTGCAGAAGGGAAGTCAACAGTTGAGTAGTCGTGAGTTCAGTTCAGAGTGTCAAGTGGGTTTGTTGAAAGAAGCCGGAGAGAAATTGTTATACAGCAAAACGTAAAGACCCAGAGAGAGAGTCGCAGTCACCACACCGAGTATAGTGTCTGTGAATGTTTACAGAAGAAGAAAATTCCTGTACTAGAGTACTATAAATATAATACTGCCGAATATATAAGAAATACTACAACATGATCTTGTTCTTGCTGTGTGAACGTTTTGTATCTGTATGTAATATGAAAATGCGATCTGTTCTTCTGCGGTCTGTTGCTGTGATGTGAATGCAATTTATTGCAGCTGATAATGCGATAGCGAGAGCCGAGATTGAGATACGAACGAGTCAAGAGACGATCAGTAAGTAACTACTGCCTCGTACAAACTCACAGTAGTGTATGTGTATGTGTGTGCATGGAATGGCATGGAACAGGGAAAGACTTAACACAGATTCAGAATGACTTGTGCGAGTAGTAGAACACACATAGACAGAAAGAGAGAGAGAGAGACAGTATCAGCATTCTACTATTAGTGCACACATAGACACACACACATACACACACGTCTTACTACGTACATTACACAGAGTACCACCAATATAGCAGTAGTAGTACATATTACCTATATAAAGCACATTGTTAAACGTGCCGTACTGATATATACATGCCCGAAGTAGAGTACATTCTACAAAGAACGAACTTAACACAGTTCAGTCAGTTTAGCACTTTGGTTTAGTTACTCACACGCGCAGCATGCCTTAACCTCACGTGCAGAAACAGCAACTGTCGGGCTATAGCTGTATACAGATGTTCACAGTTTGCCTGTGTGTGCATTACGTATACAGATACTCCTACTACTCCACTGGAACTTACTACTGTGCTAGGAGTCTAATCAATCGATTCATGTTGCCAAGTCTGAATTTTGTGACAAATTTGCCAATTGTACAATTGGCGAAATAAAATTTGCAATTTTTTGCAAAATCCCACAAAGGGTGGGATTGTTGAATAAAAATATTTTTTTGAATTTCCACAGGGTTAGGTAAGCCCTATGTGTAACTGGGTCGAGAATTCTATAGCTAAATGTCAACAGAGGAGAATGCATATGGAGATATATACAACACTTTGTGTGTTGGAAAAAGGGTTAGGCTAACTGTCAGATAGCCAAGCCCACAATCCCCAGACTCACGTGTACGGCAATGCTTTTCAATGCGACACACGATGTTCAACACGCTCTTGTTTTTCGTGTATGTGCATAATGCACAGTAACGTGTATTGATATCTTCATCTCTTTCTATATACGATATATATCTTAAATAGAAGGCGACTACTACAAATTGCTCCTTTTCTTTTCACTTTTTCCTATTCAACCAGTATTATGCGATGTGTAATAAGGTTATTTCAGTGTAGGTGTGGGTTCTCTTACTTTTATATACACGGCTGCAGATACGCTTTGTGTGTATTGTATATTTACATGTGTGTGTTTGTAAAAGTATAAATACTATATAGACTTGTTGTTCATCGAGTGATTGGAACTTTGTCTCTCTGGTGTCTTTCTCTCTACTACTCGAAGAGAAAAACAAGCTTGAAACTAAAAAACCCATAAGATTCTATATATATCCTAACATTAAGCTTACCACTGCATATCTGTAGGTGTAGTATGCGTATGTCGGGTTACAAGTGCCTTGTGGTAGCATTTGTATGGAAACTGACAATGAAACATGTTTGGATGCATGGATTGAATGATATCTTATTTTTTGCTGGATATCTGTAGCTGTACGTATTTACAAAAAACATACAGATAGCTTAACCTCTGGAATGAATATTTCAAAATCAGTGTGTTTGCAATAGTTCATGTTATAAATATACAGCACAGTACGACTATCATTACTGTTTATGTTATTACTCGTAGAGAACAGACATCCATGCATAATTTAACTTACATTTCCTTTGGTTTCATATAATTTAATCTTTTGGCTTAGTCAAGTTGATCTTATTAAGAATGTACACGTTCTCCTAATGATTAATGATTTATTAATACAGTTTGTTATGCTGTATTGAGTAAGACCATTATTTATCTACTTTCTCAGAGATATTATGCGATATGTGCACATGAATAGGACTATCTACTCAAGATATATTACAGAGAGATAATACCAACAGAGAGAACTTGCAAGTCAACGTGAATTAATTAAAGAGGTTGTAAATCATTTTTTAGACTCTTGTTAATAACAAGTTGTTATCATCACTGTAATTTTTTAAGGTCTACACGAGACTTGGCTGTACAAATGTAAAAATGCTCGTCGTGTTTGACCCCTAGCCTAGCTTTATACGTAGAAATGTTTTATATGAGTGTATTTTTGTCATTCCTTTTCATGTTGAATCAAGTAACTCATATAGGTTTGAATGCAGTCTGTAAATTTTCTAGTGCAACCTAATCTGCAACTAATGTATATGCAAAACGTACTCTTTGTTCTTTTTACATACAACGGAAATCAAAGTTACTTTGGCAGTTATTTCCTTATTTCCCAGAAAATTGTACTATAGAACTCATATGCATATATAAGAGACAAAGACTTTACATTGTATATAGCGTGGTAGAATTTTTATATGCCATCGTTTGTTTTCATTGAACTACAACATGACAAATTAAAGTTGGGATATAAAGTGTTTATTATTGTTATTGCTAACATATACACACATTATTAGGTACAGATACTGCCTATAAAATTACAAGCTCTTTTCAAAAGCAGCTCGTTCTACAAATAGTTATTCTTGCTTTTTGGTTGTTCCAATCTCCATTTGACCATGCGAAAGGATATGGGTGAAGTAGCACTTTGAGTGGAACGAATGCGCGAAACATGTGTCTTTAATAAAGCAAACAGTGCAATTGTACACAAATCCATGCAGGGCACATGTATTTATGTTTGTGTACTGTTATTATCGTTATCTTCCATTCATATAAAGTCGACTCTCTTATATGGTACATCCGACAACTTTATACAATAATCTTGCAGCGAAATTACATATTACTGCCATTATTGAGTCTTCAAAGTGATGCGAATAAATTTATGTTTACAAAGTTTACATATAAATAGTATGTAGGTACTATCATTATTGTACAAGTAGAACTAATGATCATGGAGCGCGTGTCTCACTTAAGGCGTAGTAATAAATATTATCATGTACCTGCCTTGGTAATTTGGTATAGACACTTACAATTAGTCTATTCTTGCGTAGATTTTAACAGATACTCTAAATAGGTCTAATTATTTCTCTCCTGTATCTGTTCCAAGAAAACGCGTATTACTGGAATGCTCTATACGACACGAACAGTCAAATGAATCAACAGATGCACATTGTAAATTTCACATGTGCACGTGTAATTAAATGAAATAACAAGCAAATAATATTGTACCAAGTGTAACTACTAGGAAAACAAAAATATTTGTTAACACTTGGCACACTCAGGGGTTTTTGGTAAAATTACAGATAAAAAAGCATTGCATAGTGTTACATGGTTTTGTATTGGGGAGAGATATATAGAATCTTATTGATTTGGTAAAAACACATAGCCAAACACATGTCTAATTAGATTTTAAGGTGTGAACACCTGTAAAATTCCAAGAGTTATACAACAAAACTTTAGGTCACGTTGCCTAAATGAAAAAAATAATTAATACGCATGTTAGTGCATGATGGTAAATATAGAAATTCAGGGTAAATATCAAGGTAAGCTGTATTATAGGAAAGTAAAATTATTGATATAACGTAATACTCGTGATTAGTGATTACAAGTTCATATTATTTCTTTCTGTCTGCATGTCTTAACTATTTATTAACGAAAGTCTAACACGGACTTGAGTAAATAGTTTAGCGTGTTCTGTCTGTGTGTATTTAAACATTCTTTTTCTACCTACATGGTCTATCCTTACTATTTGATTGACACTAACTCTATATATCCACATACAGACTAATTGTCTATTGACATTGTAAAAGTTTCCGTTAACGAGTAGTCTGCTTGCAGTATTATTCCATAATACGCCATACGTATATATAAATAGTAAATACATTTCCTTCCAAATATGACAGTCATCACCGGTTATGACATGACTATGAAATAGTCTCAATGTGATAAAATGTTAGGTATAATATACATTAGGTATAGAGGTATGTACATTTATCTTTATAATTATTTTTGGGCCAACTTTATGTGCATGAAAATTGTACAGATACATATATAATGATACTATTAGTATAAAATGTGGTAATACTTGGGAATAATAATATGAGTATACTTTGTGTGCACAGAGAAGCACGTTTTATTTGCACCGCACGAACATTGACACGAGTTTGTGTAATTAAATTAAACATCTCTTGTAGTATACTTGTTATTGTTATACATTGAGTTGTACATGGAAATGCTTGGATTCTCTTTACTCTATATTTGACAAAGGACACGGAATGCTTTGTTCCGAATCCGTTGCGTTCAGTCAATTTGTTTGCCGGAACAGACAACAACGTGGTCATTATAGCTAACGAAAAAGACCTTCTATATCTCAAGCAACGTGAACCGCAAGAGATGAAAAATAGTTATGATTTGAGACCACAATAACAGAATGCTATAGCCTGTTGTGCTTGTGCCTGTAGAAAATCATGGCAGTGTGTCTATGTGTGCTCACATTATTATTCACGTGTCTTTTACAAGATTATATTTATTGTAATATTCCTGCAAACCCTCCTACGCATTACAGATATTGATTCAAAAATTTATATACCTATATTATCGTAGCTATAGCTGGTTGCGTTGGATAGTCCTCGGGTATCATCATGTAAATGAAACTGACAATATTATTATTTGGCTTGACTGTATCCTGCAATTATGTGAAACTCGTGTCCATGAATGAAATCTTCCCTTTATAATGACCTCATTATTGGCAAAAAGTAAGTAGGACGACTATATTAGGTGTGTGTTTGATAAGAGTGCAAAACTAGAATTGTTAAGTAAAAAATAAGTGCAAAGTATATATGCATTTACGTAGGTTCATATTGTATAAAGCTATTATATTGTACATGGGTTTTGATTACAAAATGTAGAGCAGATTTCTTGGAAGAAGTTTCCACAGATTCTCATTCATTAGTATCATTTTGTTATTTTGAGAATTGTGAAGTTCCACTAAATAAATGTGATACAGTCACGTAAACCAATCACATTTTTGTGTTATTAATACTTTTCACATGTGTTTAAATGTTTTGGTATTATTAGTAATGCACGTTCGGAGCTTGGAGGACAATTAAAGTACAACCGTTCCAATTATAATGAAGGACTGCTCCACAATTTTAACTGATCAGATTTCATGCCTCATTTACTACTAATGATCGAAAAGGTGAATGAATGGTGAATCATTAAAAGTTATTTTTGAGGTCGATGTAGAATGCATGATCGACTAATGATGAGGAATATTATACCATAAACGTGCATGTTATACAATTACGCGACAATATAGAAAATGCATGCACGCGTACGCATAACATATCACATGGAAATTTCCTAATAGAGCAAAATTTATTTTCGGTTTAAAAATAAATGATAAATATCTCACGTTTCAACTGGAACTTTTCTTTTCAACAATAATTTATTCATCGAGTAATAATAATTCATTAATTAGCATCACTTTTGAATTACGCCTTAAAAACAGCAGTCTCAGAAGGAATTCTTTAAAAACAAAACCCACACAAACATAAAACATCTTTTCAACACTATGAACACCATAAATTATATACAATTATTTTCATTTCAATACGAATCTTTACTCTATAACGATAACTACCATCTAACGCATACATTTTTACAAAGGGTTTACTACACTACACTGTTGTATCACAACTAGTACAACAATAATATAAAAGTCAAATGTCTAAAGAAGAAAATAATTATAATGTGTTGTTGAATTACATTTATATAACATACACTTTCTTTTGCATGTGCAATTCCATTCACAGTCGAGAAGAAGAATAATTCCATTCATTCATTACTTTTCCCTTTTTCGTGGTTGAATGACAATTTTCTTTAAAGTCTTTCTTCGGCTCGCTGCCTCATCCTTTCTACAAAAGCCTGCCCTTTAGACTTCCTGTAGCTTTCAAACGGATCATTCATGGATATTCCAACTCCTTTGTATTGATCTTTCTTCTCGCGTAGTTCACCTCCAGAGATTGGGGCTTCAATGCCTGCGAAATATAAGAAAGTAGTTTAGTCAAACAACTTTTCCAATTGGCGAATTTCATGGGTAAAAGCATACCATGGTGCAGTGAGTTGTTAGCATCGTGTGGCGAAATAAATTGCAAACACGTGACAAGGCATACTTTCTTTCACATTTCGCAAAGTTACACTTTACACGGGACGAAATAATATCTTTGCATATGTTCTCAGTTTACTACCAAGCACGCATATCATGCAGTCGTCAAAATCGTGAACACACCTACTCTTTGCGTAGGTATAAAACCACAATCCCTACACGTTGGCACTCTCCTTCTATTACACTGACTCGAAAACCATAAAAATGATTACTTACACTATCAAAGTTTTATAACTATTTCGGTAGGTATTTTTACCCAAATGATTTCCTGGTTTCTTTACAGGCGACTTTGATAAATAAATAATGAATGAATAATACAAAAAAAAGTTTTCCACGCTCTGCTTTCTGTATCAAAAAAATTAAATAAGGAAAATTATACAACTTTTGCAATTGCAAGAATAATATTTTATACTGCTATTTTTTCGAATGTAAGTACTAAGTTCAGTATTATGAACATCTACTTATTTAATTATGCACACTAATTCTTCATGTGAACATTAGTTAATGACGTGCTCGGCATTATTTTATGTTATGTAAAAGAGAGAGGTGAGAATCTCAAGTCTCACTGGTTTTCACCAGATTGTGCTGCTCCAGTACAAATATGCCTACATGAGCTACATGCATTACTATACTGTGATATTGGCATATGGAAGCAGCAATCTACGTAGAAACTCATGTCTCATGTGCATTTATTATTATTTATATATGTATACAAGTTCTCTCCAGTCACCTGCCAGAAAACGTGCACGTTTTATTCCGTCGTATATTATGCCTACACATCTACATCTTCCTATACACTCCACTCCATTGATCTCCGATAAAACGAACTAAAGCCTACGTGCACAAAAATGATTTAATCGAGATATTATTCACGTTCAAAAAAATGCTTACAAAAACACAAATAAATACAGATAGCATAAGTATACGGCAATGTCTTTTGGTCAATATATACTTTATATACACAAATATTATTAGTAGGTACTGTAGAATCTAGATTATAGTTTCCGCTGCTTGTACGAATGAACCTTAATTACTGTACTTCACATTGTGATTGATTAGTTGCCTTAATAAATACCTTAATAATAATAATTACCTGTAAATTGGTAATCTCATTCAAACAAACTAACGTAAATGCCTAATAACAATAAAGGGTTCTCGGTTTCATTACAAATCTCAAGTCCCATTTCATTCATCTTAAAGTCACCATATCTGACTAATTTATTCCGTATTCTCTAAATTCTTCGCAAGAAAAAAGATTTTCTTAAGCAAATTCTCCTTGACAAAATTATTTCACTCTTGTTGTTTATAATCAACATGTATCAGCCAAAATAATTAATTCTTCATACTGCATTAAAATTGTTTTTGTCAGATATACAAATAATTAAGGATGCCTACAACTTCTAGGATATTTGTCAGAGCGGTTTTTAATACTAATTGCTCATGTTGAAGAAATACCAATCTGTTTTTTAACATTAAAATATAATCGTTGCTTGCTCGTTTGCTTTTTTATTCGTGGGTGTGTGAAAGAAGTAATCTTTTCTTCTCTCTAATAACGGATTACTCTATTCTTCACAAAGACAACAACAAGCTAGCAGGTTCTGAAAAATTCTCATTATTTAAGCATTTCTACTTCACTCATCATCTCATCTATTTCACAGCACTACAGTTTCTCGCCAGCCAAGATGACACCCTTATCTCAATGTGCAACTGAAGAATACTGACACATAATTCCTATTCAACATCTTGAATATTGTAATTGGAACGTTATAAGACATGCATTGTTTTGAAATGTGCAAATTCTCACATGCTAGTACGTCTCTGAATTATGATTTATTTAAATGGCAATGTTTGTGATCAGTTGACTGAACTGATTTGAATCTGCTGGCAATCTTGATAGTCTAGAAATTAAAACGGAATGAAAACTTCTTAAGCTTACCTTCTTCATTTTTTCCTAAGCCAGTTCCACCCCAACCCATTTTCTTTAAAAGTTGATGACCCTTGTTATTCTCATCTAATTTTCTTTCCATTCCAAGTCCAACAGTTCTAATTGAAAAAAATTTAACAAATTATTTTAAAAAAACTGTTAACCAAAAAAAATGATACGATTTCAAAAGCAGTACTAAAACAATGACATCTAAAGTACCCAAAACTAGGAGGAGTAGGAGATCGTCTTCCTGGACTTCTAGATCTGGATCGCGATCTTCTGCCACCTTTTCTTCGACGAGACGGTGAACGGGATCGTGACCGCCGCCGTTTGGGAGGGGTTGGAGATTTACTAAAATAGTTTGAATATCAAATTCAAATCAATAATGATTATTTACTAACTATACATTATACATATCATATCCCGACGTGATGTCCATAAAAATGTTTTAAGATAACTATGCGCATCAAATAAAAAATTGTTCGACTAACCTTTGGTAGCGCCTCCGAGGTGGTGAGCGACCAGCGCCCGGAGAAGATTCCCTACGAATAGGAGTCGGAGATCGGCTTTTAGCACGTTTACCTTCTCTGATATCATCTTCCTTCTTTTTTCTAGCAATGTTCTTCGTTTTATAATACTCGTACAGTCCTAATCTTTCCCATCCCTCACTAAGATAAAACAAACAACAAAAAATACTTAAAGATCCGGTTGTGCAAGATATTCAAAATGAAGGAATTAGTTGGCATCAATAACAAATAATGGCGCAACAACTTTTAGAAAATGATTTGCCATCGCCATCCAGCTTTTGCCAGATTTGACAGGAAAAAATAAAGATACATTTACATATATTTATATTAGACTGAATCATATTATAACTAGTCACTTTGCTTACAATGGGTAAATTTTTTACGAAAGGAAGAATATTATTATTATATCTTTGAATTTCCTTATAGACATTTGCTGTCCTTATTTATACAAGAGCATCATTATAAATGTATCAAGTAATAGGAAAAAGAATTACCTATCACGTGGCCTTTCATGACTTGCAGGAGCATAAAATGCTTCAACGGCTTGAATTAGTCGTTCACTAGGAGGACATGGTGGGGGTAATCGGATGGCCTTCGGATCAATAGGCTTATAATTATCATCTTCGTGCTGTAAGGATCAAATAAAAAAATGAGGGCAAATCATTTAAATTCGCATACATTTATGTTAATCTTTAAAAAAACTATATTTCTGATACATTTATGACAAAATCGGATTCATAAAACGGCACGATTTAAAAGTACAATGAATAAGTCGTAGAATTTTAAAACTGGTACAACGCCAAATGCCACGTGCTAATTCATATGAAACAAATTGTTGTCAAAGTTAACAATTTTCGCTTTCATTATTATATTTTATCATCCCACACAAACACAATTAACTTCGAGGATTAGAATCCTCAAAACTAGTTTAATCTTAATGGCAAATGGAATAAAAATGAACTCACCTTTACTAAAGGAACCATGAGACCGGCCGGCAATTCGTAGTAGGGTAGGGATGGTATTAATTCTTTTTCAGGAGGTGGAGTAGGAAAACCTGGAGGAGGTCGACTAATATCAGGGATATGAACACCTGGTTTGCCAGCATCAGTCACAGGAGGACCCTGACCGGGTCCAGACATTTGATTCATGTTATATTGATGACCTTGAGCTTGTCCAGGATATCCGGTCATTAGCTGAGATGCCAGAGAGTTTCCAGGTCCAGGGACGATTTGGTTGGGAACATTAACATTTAATCCGGGAACTGATACAGGAATGTTAGGTTGGTAGTTCTGCTGATCTGGTGACCCTCCTATCATTGATATTTGATTCCTAGCAAGAGCTATTTGCTGCTGCTGAAGTTGCAATTGCTGTTGCAGAATTGCCTGTTGAATCTGTTGCTCTAAAGCCTAAATCCAGTATAAAAACATAAAATAACCATATTTTATTCAATATTACATTATAATATTGTAATTGATTATGTAGCACACCTTAATACTCGTAACTACGTGCTGGCAAAACATCTGATGCTGATTTTGGTAATTTTCATAAGTTTGCTGCATATTTGAAGCTATTTGGGCAACGACTACTGCATGGCGCTTCATAACGTCTGCTTGGTATTCCAACCATGTCTGACTGTAATTTCTCAATTTTTCAACAGCTGTTGGGCTCACGTAATTAGATTTCGACTCCCACAGACTAAATAATTTGTCCAATTTGGAAACATTGTCTTCATTTGTTGCTTCCGCAACTTTTGAGTAGCAAAACATTGGAATGACCATTGCTTCCAATACTTGCTGTAAGTCTTCTGCTCCTTTACGCATGCTGCAAAAATAAATTTTACATATTAATATAAAAACTGATTTGAAGCTGATAAAAAATATTTGGAACTTTGTACTTTGTAGTACTTTGTATTATAAAATACATGATTGGAAATACCAGTGATGAAGAACGTCGTTAACCAAGTAAATTATGTGTAATCTCTTGCTAAAGCTTGATTCTGGATCAGTCGTCCTAAGATAAAGATTTGTGACACAATTAGTGATTTGTAAGAATCAAAAGAATTTTTAATATTTTGAATTGTTTAATTGTATTACTAATCGAAATGGCTGTTAAACTCACTTTCGGAGAAGGTAAGTCGTAACTAAATTGTAATGTCGTGGGGTAGAGGTGTGTGTAAAAATCCAAGCTTTTCCGTTCGAAATAGCATCTTTAGTACAACTTTCTATAATGGGCCCCAGCACAATGTCGAATTCCTCCATGTTGATATTCAATTCCGCGGACAATTGCTTTATTTCTGCATCCTGGACTATTCGAATTGACTCTTCTATTTGCTGCTGCTGTTGAGCCATTAACACTTGCTGTTGCCCCGCCAGATTTTTCTCAGACTGGAGAATTTGTTCCTCCAAAGACTGTTTTTGAGCTTTCAGACCTTCAATGTTAACATTTACCACTGGTGCAGGCGTAGCTGCTGCAGGATTTTGCACGATAGGCTGTGAACTAACAGGCTGAGTTACCGGTCTTTCGAAATTAGTTCCTAAATTTAATCTCTGTTCCAAACTCATTCCACCTGGAGTACGATCGAAGTCAAAAGAACCTGATACATTAGGGCGATCAAAATTAGATCCATTCACTTGAGGTCCCATTTCAAAGTTAACATTTGCAGACCCCCTTTCAAAATTTGGCACATTACCAGAAAGTCCTCTGTCAAAATTTGGTCCATTCCCTGGTGGTCCTCTGTCAAAATTTCCTCTATCAAAGCCTGCTGTCGTACCTGGAGGTAAATCCATATTAGATCTATCAAAATTCGATCCTGGTCTGTTAAAATTAGGGCCCGATCTGTTTTCGAAGTTTCCTGGAGGTCCTCCCGGACCTCTTTCAAATTCTTGCGGACGTTGATCAAAACTAGGTCTTTGATCGTAATTCCCTGAAAAGTTTCTTTGTTCAAATGTTCCCTGTGCAGGTCTTTGATCAAAGTTTGTATTTCCTGGTAAACCTTGTCTCTGATCAAAGTGTCCATGTGGACCTCCGGTATCCGAGAAATTACTTTGAGGACGATTTTGGAAGTTTTGCATTGGAGGTCGTTCAAAGTTTGGCATTGATGCTCTCTCAAAATTTTGCATTACTGGACCCGGTGGACGCTGTTGCTGCTCAAATCCCATTTCGAAATTTCCTCCGCTTCTGATGTTCTGTTCAAACATTTGTGACTGTTGTTGTAAGGGAGGAGGAAATCTTTGATTCATTCCGTGCAAGCCGAAATTTTGATTAGGATTAGGGGAAAAATTTTGTCCACCACCACTTCCAGCCAATTGCTGTTGCAACTGCTGCTGTCGAGATTGCTTATGCTTCAGCACAGCTTGTTCTGTCGTCACCCGGTACATATAATAATTGTAAAATTCTCCTCCAAACAAGAACGCAAATCTAGGGTTCGATCGTTGTTTTTGTTTTGTCATAGACTCAAATTCCTGTCCATTTCGTGCCACAAAGATTGCCAATTTTTCAATAATATTCCTCAGGTCTTCATCTTCAACGTTACAAAAAAAATTATATTTAATGAGACCGAAATCAAATTATCATTTCAGTATTCATGATTCATGGGCTTGCATTTCATTTACAAATAAACTTAAATGTTAATGAAAAAAATTAACCTTGTGGGGGTTGTGGAAGCTCCATTTTGTGTCAATGTCAACAGATACTCAAATACGTGCTTGATAACTAAAACAAGGACCAGAAGATTCAATGTATTTAATTAATAATGTTTACATTACAATAGCATATTACACTAAAACAAATAAATCCGAAACCTAAGATGTAAGAGATTTCTCAGGTGTAAGTGTTGTAAAGTTGGTCAAAATAAACTAAACTAACTTCTGTACATACCTTAATACCTTTACACTTTAGAAAATGGCACGTTGCGCTTGAAACGTTGCAAATATTCCAGGAAATGATTTATTCCCCATGAACCATTATCAGCAAACTGGTTAAACTTCAGCATCAATTATTTGCAATTTCCGTGTTTCCGTCAAAAGCTAACAAACATAAAAACAACTTTGCTATCAAAATACTTATTATGGTTTGCACATCTAGCCTTATTAAAATCTGCCGGTATTTGCTCCTTTTCGGTGTACACAAAAGCACATGGTGGGAGTCTCGGAAAATTAGCGGGAAGTCGCAAACAGTTGTAGCTGTGGAACAGTTTGTATTGGACCTTATGAGTCATTGTCATTATGACATAAGCAGTTCTCTTAGTCCACGTTAGCTTTTTTGTCGTCACTTTTGGTCCACGTACAACAGGGTCACAAAACAATCGTAAAGAAACCGAAACGGGGAAAATCCTTAGGAGTGTCTGCAGCATTTTCTGTTTCAGATATTATATAAATCTTTTAGGTACTTTTCAGACTTTTTGTTCGATGTCAGCTGTTAGAATAAGAAAATGATCTTTATTTTGAAATGACACTATGTAATAAATATAACTGTTTCATCATTTGCATCGCAGTTATACAAGTATTTTTATCGACCTGGGCATCAAGAAGAATCAGCATGCTGCTATAAAAGAACTGCCGCTACTGTTTTCCCCAGAAACTTGGAAACCGACTGAGGTGCCGAAAGTCCACGATATATCCCGAAAATAACCCGTATACTTGCTTTATAAGCAACCTGCCCTGCTGTATATTTATCAGTAAGTTTGTCCGATTCCCGATTCGGATTATTCGGAATAAGAACCCAAGTATACTACTTACAAGGAAGGATATGCTCGATGTTATTCTAACGATAAATATTACTGTTCCTAGGTGTATTCGGTGTTCAGTGCCCACATTCGTCTAAATTCGTCTACTTTCTCCAAACTTCGGGTAGGAGCGCATCCGTTCGTTAATGTGACTGCGGATCCACTAGAATTAACGCTCGAATATTTCGGAAACTTTCAGTATTCAGTATAGTGAGTTCGCTTCCGTCGAACTGTAAAGAAGTCTTCTGGTTAGTTCCTGACAACGACGAGGACAAAGGTTCATTCCTGGTTCAGTCCATAGGCGTATAACACTGTAGGCAAATAATTTGTGTGGTGCAGAACTCGGGACGACCGACGGGTTGTATCCTTGACTTTCTCCAGTGAGAGTTTTGTTGGGTGGTTGGTGTTCTCGCTCGTTAGCTCATTCGGTGAGTATTTCAGTTTTGCAGTTCGCGAAAAAGAGACTGAAGGGTATCCTAAAGAAGCTCCTATCTACGAGCATAACGTAACGTAAGGCAAAATCGACGAGGTGCCTGTGTGTACGGTATTTTCATCTTTTCTCTGGAATATCTGCATCGGAACGTATCGGATTTTCTTTTCGTTTGCTTTGCGAAAGCAGTAGAACGAAAGCAACATGGCTGGACGGGTTTGTGCGGCAATGGTTCTTGACTTTTTTTACAATATTTAATTATTTATATATTTAATACAGTTGTTAAACCATTTTTATTGTTGCGGTGCATTTTCTATACTTATCTAATCTCATTTTCGTCTTGTTCGATAGCTGAAATTGTATTATCTTGTATCAATATATTTTATTTAACTCCCACCAATAATCGCCTTTCTTTTTGGTTGTAATTCACAACAGCACAGTACATTCCATCCAACAGATAAGACAATCTTTAATTCATTTAAACTTAATTTCATTATTTTTGGTATTCATTAGTAATAGTACAGCAAATAAATTAGATAATATAAGATTGATGTTTAATATTTAAATTTAATATTTAAAAATGATGTAGATAAGATAGATATGCTTGATTCAACAAGCATTATCTAATCTCGTAATTACGTAGAAAAGGGAACGTAGAATTTTTTTCTTCATTAGATTGCATTAATATTTTTAATAGCATAATATATTCATCAAATATACATCAGGAATTTCCGCCCACTTCGGTATGGTGCAGACAGTCTGCATACCCGAACCTCTTCGAAGTGTTTGTAATGTGTATATACATTCTCTCATATTATTGGTTTAGAACACTTTAGGCTTTTTCAGCAGGATAAAATATTTTTTCCTGAAGCGACAAGGGCTGAACATCTAAAATCTTGGTGGTAGGCTCCATCCTATTTATTAAACCATATTATTGATCGGGTGTGTAAAATTAGAGATTGTGGTGCAATATTGGGTGATAAATTGAACAAAATTGTGAAAGAGGACAGCAGATAAATGGCTTGCATTAAAAGCCGACTGTGTGTTGTGTTTTGCCTGAAACCTCAAGTTGTGTCAGGAGAAAATATTTAAAAGCTTAAAAAAGCTTTCCATTAGTGCTATGGATTGCCGTATTTCCCTCAAGGGGCAACTCTTTGTAAATTATAGCTTGGAACTCCGGTTTCTATTTTAATTTTATATAAAGAACATCATCTTCTACAGCAAAAAACTTCTATCAGTAGCTAGAGTACCTATAAGATTTAGTATGTATAATAATGGTGCTTGCATTAATGTCAGAGTTAAGTGATGCTGGTTTCGTGAGTGAAGTAACCGTTGCAACTTACAACAGTGACCTTTTCTTTAATTATAGAAAGAGAAAGCTAATAACTGTGATATGAATAACTATTTTAACATTATTTCCTACATCCATTAAACTGTTTTAGAAATTATTGCATACTTTTACTTTCGCCCCATTATAGTCTTTATTATGTTAACAGCCCGTACCTAGTTTTCTAACACAACATAGTTCAAAAATGAGTTTTATGATTAATAGGATTTTTTCTCCTAGGAATAAATTGAAATAACATGGTGAAAGCATATTTTCACTTTAGAAAACTGGTGAAAGTTCAGATTTAGTAATTCATGTACAAGGTGACTAGAAATAGAATTGTCAACGAAATTAATTTGAAATTGAAAAAAGTAATATTAGTAGCAATAAGTCATCCTTTTTGTTGCTGTAATGAAACACAAAAGGTTAGAAAACAAGAATTCAAGAGAAGAGTGATAAATATTGCCTTATAGTTAATTGCCTTATAGAAATAATAGTTAATTTCAGGTGCAAGAAAAATTGGGTACTTTAGTTTTCTCTATTTACTTTGATTTGAACATCAGGTTTTGTGTTCTTCTTGATTAAACTTTCTCCGATTGTGAGAACAAGGAGTGCATGGTACAATTCTCTAAAGGTAGAAAAGACTGACAAGAGACTCTCTTTTCAATCTTTAAAAGAGTACTTCGGAAATGAAACTTGGTGGCTGTTGGGCGTGTATCAAAGGAGCTCAATCCAATTCTATCAGTTCTGTCCATGTACATGACTTTGACTTGGGCTGATTGAACCAACCTTTAGCTAATTCTTTATCTTAACACCACAAACAACCATCACATTTGTAAGTAGGCAATGTACAGATAGGAGGAATGAAATGAAGATATAATACAGTATATAGGAAATGGGTGTTATAACTGATTTCTACCCTACTTGTCTAATGCTTTCTCTGTACAGTCTAAAATTCCCCATTTAGCCAAATGAATTAAATTGATGCATGCACCATCATGCGAACAAAGCATTATATTCGCATATTTTATAAGTAAATGCAGTATAAATATTGTATTATTTTGCTTTAAGAAATCGTTAGCGAATGTAAGGTACATTTACATGTCAGTCTAACTAGTCAGGCATGTAAGTTACTACTACCACTAGGAATAAACTATTAGATTATGTACGCTTCTGCTGTCAAGTTACAAAGAAACTCTCTGCCTGCCAACTGAATGTATTCTATTCACTACATATATAGATAGTGTTCGCAGATTTTCATCCATGTACTGTATATAGTGATACAAAAAGGATTCTATATGTTTAAAGATAGTAGAATGATAGCTACCCATAATTTAGTTGATGGGATAAGGACGAGTGTGTAGTTAGTAGCTGTAAGGCATGACATTACTGAGTGTGTGTAATAGGAATGGCTATTATATGTCGTGATGCAAGAGCTCAATGTGAACACAATGTAAAGGTTTACATCGTGCCTCAGACAAAAGCTGATGCAAGAACTCTATACGTCATTTCTCGAAGGATTAAGTAAATCTTTACTATACTGCCTAAAGCATGAGTTGTCGTATTAATTTCTGAAAATACTTAAACACAATAATAATAATTATCTGTTAATGCACAATACAAATACAGCCCACCCACTAGTTACACGGGCAGACGGGCACTGACAGTGTAAAGGGTGCAACAAAAAAAGAATCGGATGAGAAAGTCTCATTCATCTAAAATATGTGTTAACGTTTCACATAAACTAAATTTTGAATTTTCATACTCAATTCTAGCTTTTCAATTTAAATTTTTTTATATTTCTTCGTCGATTTTTAGTGTACTAACAGTAACGCTTACAGTTCAGAAAGTGATAATTGAAATGTAATTAGTGCATATTATGTTGATAAAATTGAATTTAATAATCGCTCTCATCAATTTAATCAGTCAACTACGGCATTGATTCGAAAAAGGACGTACAGCGCTTCTGAATCAACTTTTGTCTGAGGCATGATGTAAGCCTTTACATTTTGTTCACATTGAGCTCCTTCACAAAGAAATACCTACTTGGATCCAGACTTACGTAAACCTAATGCTCTTCTGTTCCATCCATTCATTTTAGCAGTAAAATCTTCTAAAGAAAGACTTTTGTGGATCGATGCCGCCCAACCAGCCAAGCAAACTGAAATCCTCAACTCAACGTGTTTGGTCTTTGGCTTTATTGTCTCTCTAGTACGATTCCGTCCTATTTAGTTAGCTTTGCTTTCCTATGGTTTCCTTGTGGCAATAATTTCAATACTACTAGTAGAAACAACAGAAGAGCGCATAGTGTGGTAGTAGTGATAGTGATTTGGTTCGCTAGTTTTGTACAATGTTGTACAAGATAGACTTAACGAACAGTCAAGCTGACTACCATTTGCAAAAGTAAACTCTGAGGATTCTTCTGCAGACTTCTCTCTGTATTTGAAAAGCAGGAAAAGTGAAAGTCGAAAAGCTATGTGGTTAATCTTCTTTTCGGTTTTTGTATTTGCCTAGTTAGTAAGAATTCTGATCTGTCCAATCATAGGGTTCTGCGAATTTCCATCCATCTGAATATTTAACGTTTGAATAGCATCCTCTTTTGCGGACGCAGAAGAAAAGAAAACTCTCGTAAGGAAAGAAGTAAAATAAATAGGCAAGACGTGTATGCATTGTGTGTATATTTCTATACACAAAGTAAACTACGACAGTTAGGAAAAAGCCGGTAGTTCCGTCATAGATAAGAATGTCGTACGGTTGAATTACTTTAGTATCTACAGTATCTTGTCCTATAAGTAAATACTTGCAATTATGTCCTTGCAGAAGATCGTATGTTACTCTTTGTGTATCCGTTATCGAAAGGCTTCCATAGCCTAGCGTAAAGTAAACAAGCGAAAATGTTGATTTAAAGACACTCACTAAAGGAAGTTGGCCAGTTTTTTCTCAGTAGGTACTTGTACTTATATATAAATAGTAAATAGTAATAACAACTTGCGAAAGTAAAATGTATTACCTCTTATGTATCTTGTTTAGCAAACGGATGCGAAACATTTGCAGATCCTGGTCTTGCTATTTCATATAAAATAGTCGTGCCTTTTGTATTTTTTGTGGTAGCGCACACATTGCTGACTTCTGTGTGTAGTACAAACCATTCTGAAATACATAAAGAGTGAAGGTTCTCAATCTAGTACAGAGAAATGTATAACATTGCAAAAAAATTTAGCAATACAACCTGCATAGGTCGTTTTTCGTACTGTAGGCGTAATAGATGCAGATATTTAATGATATTTGCTCTACTAGATAGGTAGCTAGCTTTCCATTCAAAGGAAACTGATAAATACTAGTGCTTTAGTGTAGGCGTACATGTATAAGTATAGGGACTTTTGTTGACAAAGTATAATGTAAATTTCGCAAGACTTGTAGTTTAAAAGTTTGTATTTGCATAGTGAATTCAATTTGTATGTAGATAATACACACAAATTTGCCATTTCTTGATTCAGGGTTACCTATATTTACTTGGGTAAAAGCTTGTTTATTTACTTACTTTATTAGGTACGTACTGTGTACTCACTAAAAATACTTCTTCCCTTCTCACCTTAATCTCCATAAAACCCTAATTTACAGTATAATTCAGCTCTACAACACAATTGAACAAAGTACTTCAACTTTCTCCTCGTAAGGAATAATTCAATAATTGTAAGTTTTATATAATGGAAACTTAAGGTAGTAGCCAGCTCCTATATAAGTCTCAGAAAACCCGTGTTAAATAATTAACAAATCTATGAATTCAATAAATTGTGAAGTGAAAGTACCTAAAAGTTGTTTTTAATACTGAAAAGAATATCGTAATTTAAGAGCTGTCATTCTGTCACTTACCAACCCACCCTCCAATGTTGATATCATTGAATTAAAATGTGTATATTATTGCTGATGTAAGATAAGAGCTATAATGAGTTTCAGGAGCAATACTGGGAAACCTTATTTAGTTAGGGTGTTATCGCAAATAAGTTATGTGTGGTAGAACTGTATAACTGATGTAAGTATGTACATACAGTAAGCAATTTAGACATCATATTAATCATTCATACAATGTTTGTTTTACCTTTCCCATGTTATGCATTGTTTTTATAACTAAACAGTACTTGGTATAGGTAGAATCGCACCCCCCCCCCCCGAAGAGTTGTTTTCATTGTTAGCGTAAAAATAGTTTTATTAGTTTTGCAGCTTAGGTGAAAGTTTATTTTCTTTTTCATTAGTACCTCTACAC
Source organism: Pogonognathellus flavescens (assembly GCA_019776165.1). Taxonomy (NCBI): domain Eukaryota; kingdom Metazoa; phylum Arthropoda; class Collembola; order Entomobryomorpha; family Tomoceridae; genus Pogonognathellus; species Pogonognathellus flavescens. The sequence continues at coordinate 29,525 of JABASD010001738.1, forward strand.
TCTACAGATACCTACTGCATGTATTTGCGGATGAAAATAAATTATATGTGCGAAACAAAAAATAAGGACACTCTAAGGTATGGCAGATTGTATTGCGTATTCCCATTGCAATACTTCAGTGAAGAAGCTATATAAAGGAGTTCTTAGTTTTGTACTTATATAAGAATATGTAATAGCACACTTATAGTTGAAGTTCACATTCCGTGACTGTGCAGCAGAAGAGAAAACAAGGGACATAAACTAAAGCGACCTTTTTACTTCAGCTGACGTATATTGTTCCTTTTTGCTTTCACCCGAGAATTCGGTTTGAAGGGCGAATTCGTAGGATATGACGAAACGTTATAAGCTGTAAATTTACTGTTCATGCTACTTCATGAAGGTTTTAACAGCAGTCATGCGAATTACGACGTTAGCAAAGTAGGAGAAAGTTGTGTAATACGACTCACAATCAATTGAGCTGAAGTGTGTGTGTTCTTTATTCTCCCTCTGCGTACAGTTGCTCCTGTCTTTCATCCTCCACTTTATATTGCACGCACATGTTTCCTCGCCACATTCAACTGTCCAGTTTATCTGATCTTTTTTTTTTGAACATTTTTCTTCTACCAGACAAAAAGTTGACTATTATAGTTTTCATTGCGTTTCTTGCGTATTTTTGTGATAGAGAAAGCATTTATATATAAAAGCGTGCTGTGTTAAAGACTTGAAATACTTTACGATAAAAGATAGTAGTAAAATAAAATAATTTGAATTCAAGCGATAGAAAAGGTAGAATTACTTGATGCAGCAGGGCATTGGTAGGTTGTAATGATGACAGAATCTGTCTGGATACTAAATATATATTATATGAATGTCTGTGTCGTTTATTTGCATTTATTATTAGTGCGTAGTATTAATAGTCTAGTAAGAAAGTATAGTATTTTTAGAAATTTTATGGAATGGAACATGTAAACGTAGAGAGACAGATGCAGATGGTTGAAGTGATGTGTATAAAATTTAAATGAAAAGACTCGGGGAGAGAGACTGAGAAGAATATTGTAGACTTGCAGACACTATGACAGGAACGACGAGTGTAACGTGGGCAAATGTTGAAAAGTGTGGTCTTGGTTTATTTTATTAGTTTTGTCGAAGAATGGCGTATATGGAGGCTTTGGCATTATGGGCGGAAGCTGGAAGGCAAGAGTAGGGCGGTGCAGTAGTAGGGTTGAGACTGAAAGGGTTGTGAGTTGTGAGTGAGTTGTGATTTACATTTATTATTAATACTACTCGGTTAAAATAAGAATTCTTGCGGTTCTTGCTCTAGTTAGGAATATAGTGCCTCAAGAAGGAAGTAAAACTTGAAATGTTGAAGGCTTTACAGTAGGCACTAAAATAAAATATCAGAGTGAAAATAGGAAAAGAAGAAGACTTGTGTAGCTTGAACAATAATTGGATTGGACTGTGGGCAGGATGCCGGTTTACACACGGAAGGTCTTGGTCTTACTTATACTGGCATAAGATTCTATCACATATTATATATTTTCTTTTCGTCTGCCACTTCCATTTTTTCTTAAGTCTTCTTTCCTTTGCCATCTTCCTTTTTCATTCCCTTTTCATAAAATGTGCTAGCTCTATACTTAACCACACTTTACGCTTTGGTAGGTGAGAAAAGTTGTTCTGATTAGAATTCAATGCACAATCTTCGTACACTTTCTATTGCGTTAGATTATATTTTATGTTTCGTCTTTCTCTGCTTTAACGCATTTCCACAGAAAAGGAATGAATCAGATTGTGAAAAGTGAACAACTACTTGTATAGTTTTCTACTGTACTATACCAACCGTCTTTCAGTTTTCTGTGCTACGTTTAACCAAGGGATATTGACTTTAACCATCTTCGTCATTATCACCATACTTGACTTTTTATGATGTCCTACTAGTCCTACCTGCCACCATATTCTTACATTTTCTAAGATTTGAAGAGCGAAATTTCCAGTTTTCTAGAGCTAGGATTTAGGAATAAGGATTAGTTGTGACAGGGAATGGAATAATATCCGCTGCTTACTAATCTACCTACTTTTCTCACGACGGTGCGGCAAACTACTGTTCAGTTATAATAACAGGCTTTAGACGTTATAGAATTTACTGGACCATGTACGATAAATGACATACGTGCATTGATCGCTGTATTAAGCAACCTAAATGTAAGAAATCTGAACATAATAGAGGTAAATGTATCTATTATTAGTTGTGCATCATAAGGTCCATCTGTGAATGTACTATATGATGCCACGGTGTTGCTTTTAGATACTTTTATACAGTAATAATGATGTCACTTTTTAGGCAGTAATGCTTTAAGGCTACTATAATCAGATTTTATTATGGCCCTTTGTGTTTTCAAAAGGGATACGTTGGTTGGTAGTTTGGTAGGTAAGATAAGAAAACTCAGATATAAAGGAACAAGCTGCGAGGGATCCTACATTTCTTATTCCGGTGAATGCAAAAAGTTGAGTGAAACAAAGAATGGATTACTGTAGTTTCCCGAAATTCGTATTTATATATAAACTCCCTGGGTACTTTTGCAAGTTTACTTGAGGATTTACATATTATCATGACTATAGAGCTAGTTAAGCGGAGAAAATAGATCTCATGTAGTTTAAAAGCTTTTATTTGTTAGAATTGTCTGTAAGTACGCACTATACTGAAGTAGTTGTGCTACGGGGTAAAAGGATTATTATGAGTTTTCACATTCCAAAATCTACATTTTGTAATCTTGAAGATGGTCATTGACCGAAGAGCATAAAAATATTTGGATTGTAATTTCTCACTTAATCTAAAAGATTATTACGTTAACCATTTGTGGTCCAACTAATTGCAATTATTGCTACTGTAGAGATGCCTAAGGCTGCACTTTATGGTTTTATGTAAAAGGCTCTATGTAACTCATCTGTCCTGTATTCGGGTGATACTGATTCAGATGTTAGGTATATCGTTTCGTTTTCTTTTAGCAGATTTTTTCGTGGATTGTGTGACAGAACAGAAAAATATAAGCTAGACATACCCAGTTATACTACAAATAGACCTATTACAGCAAAGAACAAAATATTAATGTTACTTATTTTGTAAGTGCGTGTCTATTCCATTAGATGTGTATCGTCGAGTTGTGTTTGTTTTCCATTCATTTCGTATTCTCTTTATGTAACACTTACTATAGTCACATTTTATGTAGTACATTTACTTGAGTAGATTTCCATTAAGAGTAAAGTGGTTTGTACTAGACGGGGAGGTACAAATAAATTGTTAATTTAGAAAAGCATCTTCGTTTCTATTTTTGTAAGTGTAAGCAGAATTTTGAGAACCTCTCTCTGTAGTATATATAGTCCAGAATCTTGAAATTATTTATTTATATGTGTATGTGTTATCTGTAGGCCATGTTTCCCCTTGACATGGACACAGACAGTAGTTATGTATACTTATGTTCTTCTGTTACTACAGCACACAACGTAGTAATAAATCTTGCAGTACATTACTTATTAATAATAGAAAACATGTAGTAGTTACTCCAGAAGACATAAACTGTTATGTTTTGGTGTATCTTAAGTGAAGAGTAGCAAAGATGGCTTTGTCGTTGCTTGTATTTAGTAGAAATGAGTAGAGTATAGATCATGAGGATGTGGTTTGCTTTCCTAATGCGTAATCTCAGCCAAAACCTTATGGTGTTCATGCGGCTTGGTTTTTCGGTTTGTTGATCTCTTCTCCTCTTACTCTATAGTAGTTATACGTTACAAAAGAAACTTTTCATTCCTTTAATATCCCGGGTAGTAGTAGTAGTATTGCTAATAGTAATATTTATTTCAAAGTAGTTTTTTCTGTGCTTTGTGGTTTGTTTTGTGATAGGAGTGGGTGCAGTTGAGAAATAAAGAACAAGAAAAGAATTCAGCAGGGTTATTTATGGTGTAGGATGAAAGGACAACTTTACGTGTTGTTTTGTAAAGCAAAAATATGCAAAAATATTTTATTCAAGCAAAAACCAAAACTGCAACTGAATATCAAACAGTAGTCGAGAGATTTTGTCCGTGGTAGTATACTGTACATGAATTTTTATATTAGTTAGTTTACTTGGTTTGCCCACTACTGAATTACTGAACTGAGCCATGGTATATTTTATGTGGTGTGGTTTTAACTTTTTAACGATGTATCTGTCACTGGTAGAATGAACTGTGCTGTGTGTAGTATACGAAAAACGTAAAAGAGCTTTATGTTTTAATGGAACGTGTAGCGTAAAGTAAAGTATTAAAGAAATGACGTAAACGAAAAGGACACATCCATTTGAAGTGAAGGGAAGTCGAATGTTGAACTAAAATATTTTTGTTTTATGTTTGTCTTTATAGCGCCTCCAGGTAGTGCGATGCCCATCAGATCAACTCTCCTTGACGAATTGTGCCGTCGTCAGCCCGGCGGATTTCCCAGGAGGCAGCGGGTCAGTCACTTTCGCTTTATTATTATTCTTCAGCTTTCTATTTGTGTTTCTTTTTATGTTGTGTTTATATATACAGATGTGTGTTTGTGGCTATTCATTCATTGCATTCTCGCTTCACTTAACACAGAAGTGATAGTAACAAAATGCAAGAAAGCTAACCAATTCTTTTGTCTTTTTCTTATCCTTTCGGTTATTCTTCGTCTTAGCACTGCTTTTCTTAGCACTGCTTACAAAAAGCACCATTAGTTAATGTCTCCCCGACTTTTGCTCAAAATGGGAAAATAACCTTTGCCATTTATTAACACGCGAAAGGATTCTACATAAGAAATAGTGATAGGTACTTGTATTTTGTATACAGTAAATGGGATTGGTTGGTATGTAGTGTGGATGTATGCTTGTTTCATTTAAAGCAGTCTGCCTTCCCGTTGGTTGACTGACTCTCATAAATTACCAAATGTAGGAAGGAGATAAGATGATAGAAAAATTGTAACAAAAGATTCCATCACGCATATAAAGTGTAGAGAAATGTGTTGTGTAACTAGTACATTATATTATCTTGAAATTGGTGTTGTTTTCTATAACTTAGCACGTAAAAATATTATATGAGGGAGATTAGAATGAAAGTGCTTTTCGGAAAGTTTGTAAAAGTAGGGTAGCCGAGCATAATGGTAATAGTAATAAGACACCTTGTTGTTGTAAAAGAGATTCGATTCACTCTGGCCCACTTCAAGAACCTGCTTTACTACACTCATCTGTGTGCAAATAGGAAGATAAGGTGTAAAATAACAAAATTATCATAATTTACAACGAATATGAGTTTTTGGTAGTTCTGGAAATATGAATTTTAAGAAGGAAGGATAAACTTGATACAGTACTTTTGAGAAAGTTACCAGCAGGGCTGAAAGTAAAAGTGAAAATAATATACAATAATGTTTTGTATTCTATACTTATTACAAATTATGGTGGATACATCATTCATGATTCTTGGGGGAAAAGAAAATCAATAATTCGGTGCAAAATTAGGTTTTTAGTTTCGAATAGGTAAGTATGTACTTGGAATATATTGGGTTTAAACTTGCGACCAGGTTTGAGTTTTTTGTAAATATTGGTAGTAGGAAATGTTAGTGGAATTAACTTCCATGTCTATAAACCTTCAATAATTATTAAGTATCGTAAGATACTTGTATAATAATGGGTTTTGCGTCTGGCGGTCTGTCTGTCTGTCTGTCCGTCCGTTCGCACGATAACTT